>JBBPPA010000794.1:0-17066 GCA_038091735.1 Leccinum pellstonianum
GTCTTCCGATTCTATATTCTCTGTGGGTAGTGTTATCGTTTGCAACGATCAAACACTGACCGCGTTGCGCAGACTCTGGTTCTATCAATGCGTCAACCATTCTTTATAAGAGTGAGAATATTGTCCCGAGGATGCTGCTTTTACTCACGCGAACGACAGGGTTGTTGGAAACTATCTTATTCGCTAACATTCGCTTCCACGATACCGTGTCCCGTGGCCGTCTTTCGAACTGGTTTGGCAAGGATTTCGAGGGTTCGTCTGCTTTCCAAGTTCTGGAACGCTTCTCTCATTCTCGATTTACATCTAGGAATTGACAGTTCCATGTCTGATAACTTTGGGCGCAGTATTGTCTATGGTCTGGCAGCATTCACGACCATCATCACGATCAGCATCGTCGGCGGTCTTCCTTTCATTCTTGCAGCTTTGGTCATCGGCTATCTTTACTACAACGGTAAGGAATCTTGAGAGAACCTTTGGTCAGTCTGGCTGATGAGCCTCCAGTGGCCAAGGTGTACGGTCAGACAGCACGAGATATGAGGCGTCTTGGTAGGAGCCACAACACGTTTATACAATTCCGAGATCTATTCTAGCAATCGAAAGACTCCGTGACCCGGTCACCATTGTATTCCATCTATGGCGAGACCATTGCTGGCGTTACGATTTTACGTGCCTTTGGAGCGTCGTCTAAATTCTTGCGTGATATGATCCGTTGTGTTGATACGGTGAGTGACTCGTCGATGACCGCATCGCATGCTCACTTTACACTCCGCATTCAGAACTCAAACCCATACTACTGGATGTGGGGAGGTGCGTCTTGGTTGGCTTGATAGATGTGAGAAGATGTTGACAACATACTCAAGTGAACCGATGGCTTTCTATGCGATTCAATTTACTTTCGAGTTTTGTCGTCGGCTTGACTGGTGCGGTTGCAGTGTTTAACCCAAGCATATCTGCAGCCTTGGCTGGGTTTGCCCTGTCATTCGCCTCTGGTATCATGCACAACGTATGCGAAAGCTTTGGTTAGGTCGCTTGCAGTTGTGACTGATCATCTCGTTTATTGTAGCTCTTGTTCCTCGTGCGACGCTTCGTTTCTCTCGAACAATCCATGGTTAGTGCCGCAGATTTTCTGCTCGGTATGTATGCTGACTCCCAACAAGGTTGCTCTTGAGCCGTGTCAAGGAATACTCTGAGCTCAAACGAGAACTGCCCGAGTTCATGGAACCAAGGCCAGATGAGTCTTGGCCACAAAACGGACACATCAAATGTGAAGACCTGGTCATCAAATACGCTGTATGTTCGTCTTTCTTTGCCAGACAACAATTATGAAAATCCGCTTCCAGCCTGAACTTCCCAACGTCTTACATCACCTGAACTTTGAGGTGCAGCCCGGTGAGAAGGTGCGACTGCATTTCGGACATCTACCGGCATGTTTGTTTTGTTAATTGCGTGAGACGTAGGTCGGCATACTAGGCAGGACTGGTTCAAGCAAAAGCACACTCGCGCTCTCGTTCTTCCGATTCGTAGAGGCAACGGAGGGGAAGATCGTCATCGATGGCATCGACATTTCAAAGATTGGTCTTACCGATTTGCGAAGCAAGATCACGATCATACCTCGTGAGTACATGATGTTTCATATCTGTCTATGCGCATCAATCAATCCTTTGTGCAGAGGACCCTACGATTTTGAGCGGAACGGTGCGATCTACGTTGGACGTCTTTGACGAGTACGCAGACGCGGACATCGTGCGTGTCATCTTCATCTTCATCATCTTTCACAGCTGAACGAACCACACACCCCTCCCATAGTATGAAGCCCTCCGTCGTGTGCACCTGATACCATCTGAGGACGTGCCCGAGGAGACACCAGAGACAATGAACGCCAACGTGTTCCGCAACATCCTCGCCCGTCTCTGAAGGCGGCGACAACTTTTCTACCGGGTGGATTGTCTTTCCCTTTGGCTGCACCTTTAGCACGTGCTGACGCTTCGCCTCAGCGAAAAGCAACTGCTCTGCATGGCCAGAGCTATCCTGAAACGGTCCAAGGTGTTGGTCTTTGTTCTCCTTTTCTCTTCTACTTCGACTGATCGTCCTTAAATTTCTCGTCTACTTTGTCCCTTAGCAAGTTGCTAACGTTTATGGTACCGTGTTAACACCAATGAAGTCCCGTGAGAATTCAGTAAGGCCACTGGCGGAGACCTCTTCTAAAACACCGACTGTCCCTTTGCAATTTCCCATACGTAATCGTTCACTTACTAAGTCCCGTGAGAATTCAGTAAGTCCACTGGCGGAGTCCCTTTGCAATTTCTTATCTCTAGTTCTACTCCCCGCCATGCGTTAGCGAGTTTCCCGCGGAGGATCTTCAGCGATATAAAGGTAAGCCGGAGACTGGTGCAAAGGCCATCGCCATCCTGCTTTTTACTCCTTCTGCTTTTTATTCCAGCCCCATGTCAGCTGATGACCGGCAACACCGTGATCCTGCCACTGTGGTGACAGCACAGAAGCGTGCTCATCCAAACGCTTTAGAGTTGGGACCAAGAAAGAGACCGTCAGTGTTTTCGAGTTGGTACAAACTATATCTCATCTTTGTTAGGACCACTCAAGATCCTTTGGTTCACCACGGCCGTCATTTCGGACGAGCTGTGCACACGTTCTGTAACATACAGACCCTAATCACCAATGGCCTGGTAATGATGGGAAACCGTTCAGATGAAGATCCGGAGTCCATGACCGCACAGTGAGTCATTCCAACCCACGCGCAATCACCTAATCAAACGCACGACTAGTGAGCGTAAGGAATACAAAGTATTTCGAGAATTGCTCCGGATGGCACCGGGCTTAGAAGCAAGACTAATGGAATCGTCTGAAGACGAAGTGATTCATGTCGCCGATCTCGTCTGTTTACTCCTCTCTATACGTCTTGCGTCAAACCTATACTAACAACCACAGATCCAGAAAGGTGCTAGTGGTGCTCGTGCCGACGACACTAAAGGTATGAAAAGCGCAATTATCGATTGGATCACGCCCAAAGGTCAGTCTCTCAATCCTCATATCCCCCGTAATGTCAAGTCCGGGCGCGGATTCAACCACGAGCGCACGGGAGCACTTCTTTGCCCGGCTGGACTGGACTGGGCAAACTCTGAGTATGTATATTTATATTTTTCATGAAGTGAACGGGTTTCTGACAGCCTTGAAATATGGAAGCATCAAGGGGAAGTTGATGGGCGGGCAGATCCAAGTCTCCGGTGATCAATGGCCGGTTTTCTTGTACGCTAACTATGCGTATAATGCTGAGGACCCATGGAATGGGCTCCTTAGAAGCGGTCTTCTTGTTTCTGTAAGTTTTTTCTTTGATCTTGATGTTGTTTGGAATATGCTTAGCCCGCCGCAATTCAAGGCCTTCAAGCACATTTTCACATCCCCGAGCTCAGTGGATCAAGAACCTAGGGCAACGCGTTCGGGAAATGCCCGTATTCATGGAATGCGCTTCGTGACAAAGGCTTCCATTGCGTATGTAGCTACGCAGGTTAGTGCAATCCCTTATCCATTACGTTCCATATTTATTTTCATACAAGGCACGGTTTGCATTGACAGCCGCACAAGTGTTCTCTCGTACAGATTTAGTTACAGATTCAGAACGATTCTATAACTCGATTCTGGAACTTCTGGATGATCCTGAGGAAAGGAATGAGGTTGATCAGCTTCTGACTTGGTGGAACCGGTACGTTCTCAATCTGCTCTACCGTGACTTGCTTGTAACTTATCCATGTGTTTAGACAAGTCTTCCCGCTTTACTCTGAAACTGAACGTATCCCATCCAAGAACAGTGCTTTGGCGAGGATTCGGGAGAAGCGAGCAGAGTACAATGAGTGTGCAGGGAGCTCTAGTCATTAGCCTCGAATGGACACCGTGACGATACATCCTCCGGGCCTCCCTTAAGCTGCCGTTTCTAGGTATTTTTGCGTAAATTCCATCTTGTCTCATTGTCCGTGTGAACTGTGCCTCAGTGAAGAGTGAAGTATTGATTTTTGCAACTGCCTAATTACAATGATCGTGCAGAGCTTCTGTGAACATGTAGATCTATGCGTCTACTGTTGTTGCTAGTATTAGGGTGAGTTCTAATGCCAATAACTGCCTGATAGCCATGTCCTATCATTGTGATGTGAATGAAGTTCTGCATCTCGGTGGTTTGTATTTCTAACCACTGCCTGCATACCATCACCCTAAACAATTATGACAGGTGGCCACATATGGTCATACTTGCTGTAACTTACATCACAATGAGTTCGAAAAACAAGCATTGCCTGACAGCCACATATTGACACCTCTCTCAATTACAACAGATAGCAGGTCATGTCAACCCATGGATCACCATAGTCACAATGATGTCATAGGAAACTTGTATCATAGTGTGATGTATTACCATTCATGACAGGAAATCAGCACATTGTCATCTCTCTCAGCCAAATCCATAGTTGGTTGCATTGCCATCCAGTAGTCAAACTTGTATCACAGTGTGTTGTATTATCATTCACTACAGGAAATTAGCACATTGTCATCTCTCTCAGCCAAATCCATAGTTGGTTGCATTGCCATCCAGTAGTCAAACCTGTATCACAGTGTGTTGTATTATCATTCATGACAGGAAATCAGTACATTGTCATCTCTCTCAGCCAAATCCATAGTTGGTTGCATTGCCATCCAGTAGTCAAACCTGTATCACAGTGTGTTGTATTATCATTCATGACAGGAAATCAGTACATTGTCATCTCTCTCAGCCAAATACATATGTTCATCCAAAACAAGTGCAACAGATTGGGAGACTGGACCATGTCTGCTCTACCACCACCATAATGTGGCTGCTAGAAACTAGTATCTGAGTCGGCTATATTTTCATCTTCTACCTATGTGCTATGGCTTGTCATGCAATACATCTAAAAAACACCTGTGATATAAGTTCAGATTGACCTTCCAGTAAAAAAAGACCATAAATTATCAGGGCTGAAGTGGTGTGTTATAAGGTAGGCATCATCTGAATGGACCATCTGTTCATATATATTTATTAAAACCAGGAATCCTAGGTATGACAAACAACAACTTGAGTTATGGCATGAGGTAAATCTGACCCTTTATACAATCTTCACTGTGCTATGACCAACACTGCCAGCCCTCCCAGTAAATATAAGGCATGCCCAGGCAGAGAGTCAGAATGATGTTTGTGAGAGACTTTCTGTATATGACAAGGTCAGAAAATATCAGATATGACTATCTCAGACCTTCATTGATCTCCTGATGACCAGAGTATCGCAAACAAGATTCGCGCCTACCCGTTAACGAGGTAATACAGAAATAGAGAATGGGAGGATCACATAGAAGTATCCCTTTCTTCAACTTGAAGGGTCTCCCTAACTGTGCATCGTCATAGCTTATAGCTGGCCGGCCACTACTATGGGCAAAGCTGTACTACCTCGTGCATTTGGGGCACGCACAGGAAGCCCAAGTTGATGAGGCACTCCGGTGTCAGGCGGCGATCGACCACTGGGAACCTGGTTTTGTGAGCCACTCGTCTTGGATCGAGTCACCCAATAGGCTATATTATGTGTTTTCAACACGTCCAACATCTTATTGTCGGTAAACAGGTGTGGACTCAAAACCACACAAAGGCTATCTGCAGAGCGTTTATAATATACACATGTTGCACTCTGCTTCATCTAATCCGTTCTCCAAATTTGTTGAGACTGACTCCACGGCCGCTGGATCCATCCAGAAAACCGCACGTCGATCGCACGCGAGATGACCACGACCTGCGCCACATATGATCGTGAAAGAAGACGTCACCTGTTCAAAATCACTGTCCCCGGCTGCAACCCGTCGACCATGATGCGCAAGAATGTTCGCTCGGAATCAGGGGGCGTTCGTAGTACATACAGCGGGGAATCGTTCATGAGACGAGTGGCTTCGTGGTCCGAAAAAACCCAACAATTCCCCTAGTTCATCGACGTGCGCGGAATCATAGTACGGCTCGACTGTATTATAATCATTTCCAATACATGATCGACTCTATTGCAAACTTGGCAAACATGTCCCTCGACCCTCGCAACGCCGAAAACTCCACCTCCAACGTCTTTCGCTACACACCCAAAAATGAGCCGTTGAGTTTATTCGGCAGCTCGAAGCTCACCTTGTCCTCGTTCCCAAACTGAACGGCTTCAGGCACCGTCGTCTGGTAATCCGTCTGCGACATCACCTTGTGCAGCTTCTCAAGGTTCAGACGCGTCAAGTCGATCTTCTTGTCGCTGGCGGCTAGGTCTACCAGGCCCTGAAAAACTCAAGTTGAGCATTCGACCCTCGGCAAGGAGAAAGACATGATACGGACGTACACCTGGAGACACACCACGCTCGACGAAATGACTGCCGAGCCGCACATGGAAAGTATTTGAGAAGATGGAGATGTCGACGACCCGCCAACGACATCCGTCTTCGTGCATCCCTTGGCTAGAGCGTGCTTGCGACTCAAACAACGCCTTCTCCTCGGGGGTCTGGACTTGAATATACCCTAGACTAAAAACATGGTGAGCCCCAATAATTACGCTGCGAGCATCGACGCACGTTGTATGTTTGACTGCAAGTTGTCCGACGCCGCCAGCAAACGTCCCGTCTGTACGGTCGCGAAAACGAGATCAAACTTTTCTTCCAAGTCTGCAAACTGGAATCCTGCGTCCTGTCGACGGATCGGGTGGTGAGATCGGTGCCACGTTCAGCAGGTAAAACGAGATGCCTCACAAAAGTAGGGTACCTGGATATAATGATACATGCCAGATCCATCAATCGCCTGGGCAGGCGTCTCAGTGACGAACGGCGTGAATGGATATAGGAGCCGAAGACCGTAATCCAAGTCGAGGCAGGTGTGCAGCATCTGCTGTGCCGAAGTGCGCACCTTGGGATTGGCAGAAGGGTCCGTCATGGGTTTCATTTCCTTCTGCAGTAACAATAAACGACAAGTACGGATCGCAGAGAGGATATACGTACAATGTATACGTCACACAGTTCACACAGCAAAATGTTATATACCGCGGTAGTGGCAGCTATGAAATTCCGAGCTTCGAGGTGTTTGTTGGTCTCGCCGGCAGCAAACTTGAAGTTGAGCTTGTAGAGAATCCACTGCTCGACGAGAGTGGGCTAGGTTCTTCATTGAAAAATGAGATCGAGTCGAGAAATTGATGGACTACCTTGGCTACGTCGAGAGGAAGGAAATCAGATTCGAACTTGAGCATCGCAAACTTGGTCGCGTTGAACACCTTGTTGCAAAACTTTCTATATCCTTCCGCGCAAAGAATCTCGATATTGATATTCGCGGCCTGTGTGCATGCATAGATCAACAACGTCTCACACCAGCAACGACAGCGGACGTACCCCCGCCCGAGTAAGTACACACTTGAACGCAAACCGCAGGCCGTCCGTCCCACAGAATACCCTTGGGAAAGTCCTTCTCGTCCAAGTTACCCTCGGACAGTTTGTGGTGCAGATCTGGAAGCGCTAGCGCGTGGATGACGTCCAGAGGGTCGATTCCTTTTCCCAGACTCTTACTCGTCTTGCGTCCGTGAGTGTCGCGGATCATAGCGTGACAGAGCAGCTCGCCAAACGGAACCCTGCCTGTGAGATATATGCCCAGCAACACCATGCGGGCGACCCAGAAGAGAATAGAATGTACTTCTCCTTTGGGTCATAGCCTGGGTTGTCGAGCATTGTCCTAGAGTCTGACTGTTTTCGATCCACCTAGTACTAGAGGACGTTGAACAAGAAGGCATGTGCAGATGTTCGGAATCGCACCTCCAAGTTCGACAGTGTGGTATTCAGCCTCACACAGTCAATTGACCAAACGATTATCATGGTACAGAACGCCCCTTCGTGCAGCCGACAAAAAAATTCGGTGACAGCTTTTGATAGCGACGACTGAACTGCGTATAAGCAAAGAAGGATAATAAAATATCGCCGTATGCTTACCGGGTTCATGGTGAACGCGACGCGATCCCAATCAGAACTGGCTCCTGGACGTCGAAGCTGATTCGTAATGCGTGACTGGTAGCTGCGAGATGTCCATCTCCGTCTCAGAAAAAGTAATAAAAAAACGCACTCGTTTTTCCAAATGCGTCCCTGCCGAGATCGTGACGCGTCTTGCCTTCGGCGCCTGCTTGAACAGTCGACGTTCCACGAACGACTGCGTCAATATACCCGTATGATTGAAACCTAGCGTCGTTTTCCCAACATGCGATTCCTTCAGCGTGTGTGAGTAAGACACAGGCGTAAAGGAAAGTAGAAACTCACCAACGTATGAATTAACTCGTCCTGGGATGGCGATGGTGAGCGCGTGACCGATGTGCAAAATTCCGGTGACGTTGTGCGGGGGGAGCGGTATGACAAAGGTTCCTGCGGACTTGGTCGAGCCATCCGGGGCGGTCTGGGGCTTGAAGAAACCTCGGATTCCCACCAGTCGTACCACACAGTCTCGACGCCCTGTAGGTTGTACCCCACCGCCATCGGCAGGGACATGTCTGGGGTGCGTGAGCGCGCGAGTGGCGGCTGGATATCTGGATAACGAAGGTCAGTTGAGGAATGGCACACGACGATACGATTCACCGTGTGAGCGGGCGTGGGTGAGAAACGACGAGACGACGAGCCAAAAAAAAAAAAAAAAAAAAAAAGAGCCACACCCACTTTGACAGAGACGTTCTCAAGCGAGTCCGGCGTGATTTCGAGTACGAAAGTGGTCATAGAGTCTCGCCGTTTTCATCGTCTTTTTTGACTTAGGGGTTATTAATTTATTGATCAGAGTATGGTGTGTGGCTGTGGAATACTCGATCACACTTCCGCTTCTGTCTCACCCACCACGGATCAACCTATCGGCGTCTGTGGTAGTCAGTGCACTCGCAGTCCCTGTCCTGTAAGTCCCCGTCTCTCCATTAAAACTCCCCAGCTTTTGAGAGATCTCCTCCGCCTCTCCCCAACTCCAATCAAGATACTCTACGGACTCGTTCGATCCCCTCACTCTGTGCCAGCGAGTCTCGATATGCTGGCTACCTACCCCTCCTCTCCCGCCTCCCTGACCTCGTCAAGCCCCTCGACGACTTTGGCCCTGAACAAGTCGAAGCCTACGTCATGGGCTCGCGGCCAACTCTGCATCTGTGTAGTCCATGCCACAGAGCCCATCTCCTTTATCGACGAGCCCTTTGCCCGCTCTGGCAAGTCCACCGTCTCCGGTCCGAGCAGCCCCTCGCTCTACGACAACACTACTGTCCAGCTGTCCTCGGCCAAGCTCCTGCGCCCCTGCTTGAGCACCCTTTCAACGGCGCTCCAGAACACTGTGCGCGTGATCAACCGCGAGCCAATGCTGTCCCCCGACGAAGAAGCTGCACGCCAGTCCACCGAACTTGTCAACGCAGCCAGAGCCGAACGCTCTTTCTGCGCAAAACGCTCGTCGCACGCCGCAGGGAGCTCCTCTCGGAGTTGAGCGTACGCAAAGAAAAAGAGCAGGTGTCCTGCCACGCGGAGCTCTCATACGCCAAGAAGCTGATTGACCACGCGAGACAGGAGATTGAATCGATCAGGTTGGTAGAGACCAAGAGGCTCTCTCAGGACTTGATGAAGCGCGGCGGGTTCGCGGTGTCGATTGCGGTGCGTCCTGGTCCTTCGTCATTCCCCCTATCATTGATATATTATCTAGGACATGGACTTGAGCAAGGACAGATCGAAGTCGAGCAGCTGGAAAAGGGGGAAAAAAGACGTGAACGTGCTTTGCGGATCCACCACATCGAGCGGGGTACCGCAGAGAAGAGCACCCGCTGCTCGCGCAAGGCTATCCCGGCCGCGAGACCTTTGACACACTGCAAAAAGCCCAAGTAGACGCGCCACCAGGCTGTGGCGACCAAGAAGCGGTTGAGCCGAATGCAGGGCGACTATAGAGCACACCAGGGGACGTTGTTGGCTGCATGCAAGGAGGAATATGAAAGACAATGTACGGTGGCGGAGAAGAAGATGGAGGAGGGGAGGAGGGCGCGCATGTGGAGAAGTGAGTATTTATATTTATTGGGTGATGTCGGTGTGTGTAGTGGGACTGACCCTGGATTACGGAACAAGATGCAGCAGAAGAGGCCGAGGCGGCGAAAAAACGGCAAGAGGCTGGCGGAGCAATGTCGACAACGCCAGATCGAGCGAACTGTTGCACTTGAAGAAGTGTGCAAGAAGGCACAGCGGAAGCAAGAGGGCGGAGGAACATTCAAAGATGTGTGCGCACTCTGCCAAGGTGGATCCTGCGGTTACGCGTGCCGAGGGGGGGTGGCAGTCGCGTGCTGACAGTGGTGCTTTCGCCCCCACGACCGCTTCTACGGCGAGCACGGCGACTGGCGGCCTAGCACCTCCACGTTCGCACAGTCCGGCGCCCGGGCCGTCGCCTATCAGTGCAACTGTGATATTTGTGGGGTCCACTGAGGATCGGAGGCGGCGCGTGGCGTCAATGTATGGCTGAGAAGGAGTATGGAGTGGACGCCCGAGTCACCCGTTGCCCAAGCAGGAGAGACGCAGGGGGGTCGTGAAGGTTCCGGAGAAAAAGGTGTGGAGACTGCAACGGTTCCAGAATTACGAAATCGAGGTGATCTTTGGTCGGGGTCAAGGATTTCTGTTCTGTTCTTTTCATTGCACTGTACAGTCATGTGTGTGCTTGTTCTTTTCCTTTTCCTTTTCCTTTTCCTTATGCCTCTTTACTTAGCCCCCATGATCCATCTTCATCTTTCCCAAAACATACCACAATCCATCAAGGCTGTAGTCATGATAGGTACTATAAATGTTGTTAGAATTTTGACAATGTTGTGCAAGCATTTTCATTGCTGGCTTCTAATATACAATTCCCAGAAATAATAATATTGTAGTGGCACATCCCTGACTCCAACATAGTCTAATTAGTGTAAGTAAGTGATGGAGACTTTGAGTTCAGAATGGGGAGGCACAGGATCAGGAATGTGGAAAACACCATTGGCAGTTGCTGCTATTCATACACTACTACATGTACTATTGTACACTTTGAAGAGGAGTGCTAAGCAACAAACATTTTGAACTCAAAAGACACTGGCATGCCAGTGAGCAAGAGGTGTGCATTAGCACAGTCTCAGACTCTCAGCACACAGACTTGCAGATTTTTTGGGAGGAGGGGGCAGGTATAAGCCCCTAATGATAGGGTTTTGAAATTTGCAAGCTGATGTAATTTTTTGCCCACACAATTTTTGGAAAGTGCCTGAAATTTGCAACCAATGGAACCTTCCTCTTAAAAGAGTCAGGGAATATTCCTGCTGCAGTCCATGCTTGAGATTGGAATGTGGACTACCTCAGGTTACTTGGCCAACAATGTTTTTGCCCCACATTTCTTCCCATCATTTGTCAACTAACATGCATGGATGCAACATGACTGAGTACATTTCTATAGATTCCTGGCTGTCTAACTATTTTTATTTGCTGTTTTCATCTACTTTTCATCTTCAAACAACTTGATGTTCTGAGTCAGTGACTCCTGAGTCCTTCCATGTGGCATATTATAAGGGAGTTCATTCAATTGCTGAGAATACTGGGTTATTGAATGAAAAATCAAAGATATGCTTAACACACTCATCCTATTCTGAAGAATGACATTCAAGATCATCTCTACCTTCTCTTCTTTGGATGCTTTGCCATACTGATCAAAATTTCCCTTCATAGCTAATTTCACCTTGTTGGGTATATCTGATGTCTTGTACTTTTGAGCAGCAGACACAAGTGGTTGAGAATCCTTTTGCTGGAAAAGATGGAAAGAATGCTCCAGGATGAGGAGTATATCTGCAAAGGAATGAAATAATTCATTTTATTTTATTTCTTTCAAAAGAAATTTAGACAAGAAAAAAAAATACCAATAGTGATCAGAAGGATTTTCTTCCATGTACCCATATTGATCTATGATTTTCAATTGGATTGTAATACCAAATGAAATTGATGAGGAACTCACAATACTATTAGGCTCCAGCAAGGAAGATTCACTGATATCCAAAATATTGGACTAAAAGATAAAATATTATAATCACAAATACATGTAATAAATCCACATACTGTTTCATTGTGAATGATCTGACAATAACAAATTGAATTAAAAATCAAACCAGGACATCATGAAACAAATTCACCGTCTGTAAAATAAAATAAAATAAAATAGATGAGATCAAGATTGAATTTGCACAATCAACAATTTGTACAACCAATACTTACAGTCTGAAATGGATGTAAGATAATGTTAATACTAATATATTCACTAGTAATAAAGAACTTACATCCTGCCATTTATGACATGACATTTTCAAAACAATACAAGATGAGTATGCAGCCAAAAATATCATGCAACAACTTACAGCCTGGAAATTAATAAGTGAAAAGTCAACAAAAAGAGTAAAATTAAAATCAATTATGTACTGCATACCATCTGTAATGAATGCAAAGTGTTTATTATTAGTATAACAACGCTTCACCAGATTGCATGATATAGATACCTTCTATAGTTATCAGAAATAAATCATGAGTATGTTGTTATAATTGTCCTAGTAAAATATAACTTACAGTCTGTGATAGATAAAAGAAAACAAGCTCAATAATTTGAATATATTTCATAATGATAGAAATCTCACCAGCTGAAATCAGGATAAATGTCAGATGAAAATATATATCCATGATGGTGATAAATTGATGATATGAAACAACATACATTCTGTAAATGAAAAGAAAATGGCAAAAAAAAAGTGATCAATCATCAGATAAGAAGGTATCAAATTATCTATCACATACTGTCTGTTATGTAGAAATAGAACAAATGATGATGATATTATGATTATTATTGGAATGTTTTAAGAATGGAAAAAAACTCACAAACTATCAATAAGATCAAGGCATGAATGAATATCACTCTGACAGTATTGCCCTTGAGAGCACATTGGACAATGGACCACTGACATCCTGTCATTTCCAGAGCAGAATAAATGGACATGGCATGATCAGCATCACCACTCTTTGGCATATTCTACAATGCACAACTCACACCCTGTCATTTCCAAAGTAAAATAAATAGACATGGCATGATCAGTATCACCACTCTTTGGCACATTCCACAATGCACAACTCACAAACTGTGATTTCCAGAGCAGAATAAATGGACATGGCATGATCAGCATCACCACTCTCTGGCACATTCCACAATGCACAACTTACATTCTGACATTTCCAGAGCACAATAAATGGACATGGCATGATCAGTATCACCACTCTCTGGCACATTCCACAATGCACAACTCACATCCTGACATTTCCAGAGCACAATAAATGGACAAGGCATGATCAGCATCCACCACTCTCTGGCACATTCTACAATGCACAACTCACACACTATCATTTCCAGAGCAGAATAAATAGACATGACATCATCAGTATCACCACTCTCTGGCACATTCTACAATGCACAACTCACATCCTGTCATTTTAAGAGCACAATAAATGGACATGGCATGATCAGTATTACTGGCACATTCCACAACTCACAAACTGTTATTTCCAGAGCAAAATAAATGGACATGGCATGATCAGCATCACCACTCTTGGGCACATTCTACAATGCACAACTCACACCCTGTCATTTCCAGAGCAGGATATATGGACATGGCATGATGTCATCAGCATCACCACTCTCTGGCACATTCCACAATGCACAACTCACACCCTGTCATTTCCAGAGCAGAATAAATGGACATGGCATCATCAGCATCACCACTCTCTGGCACATTCCACAATGCACAACTCACATCCTGTCATTTCCAGAGCACAATAAATGGACATGGCATCATCAGCATCATCACTCTCTGGCACATTCCACAATGCACAACTCACATCCTGTCATTTCCAGAGCACAATAAATGGACATGGCATGATCAGCATCACCACTCTCTGGCACATTCTACAATGCACAACTCACAATCTGTCATTTCCAGAGCACAATAAATGGACATGGCATGATCAGCATCATCACTCTCTGGCACATTCCACAATGCACAACTCACATCCTGACATTTCCAGAGCACAATAAATGACCATGGCATGATCAGCATCACCACTCTTTGGCACATTCTACAATGTACAACCCACATACTGTCATTTCCAGAGCAGAATAAATGAACATGGCATGATCAGCATCACCACTCTTTGGCACATTCTACAATGTACAACCCACATACTGTCATTTCCAGAGCAGAATAAATGAACATGGCATGATCAGCATCACCACTCTCTAGCACATTCCACAATGCACAACTCACAAACTGTCATTTCCAGAGCAGAATAAATGAACATGGCATGATCAGTGTCACCACTCTCTGGCACATTCCACAATGCACAACTCACATCCTGTCATTTCCAGAGCAAAATAAATAGACATGGCATGATCAGCATCACCACTCTCTGGCATATTCCACAATGCACAACTTACAGGCTGTCATTTCCAGAGCAGGATAAATGGACATGGCATGATCAGCATCATCACTCTCTGGCACATTCTACAATGCACAACTCACACTCTGTCATTTCCAGAGCAGAATAAATGGACATGACATCATCAGTATCACCACTCTCTGGCACATTCTACAATGCACAACTCACAAACTGACATTTCCAGAGCAGAATAAATGGACATGGCATCATCAGCATCACACATTTCATTTCACAATGCACAACTCACTTTCTGTCATTTCCAACATAGGATGTCATGATATTAGTTAATACAAATTTAATACATTCACAGGAATGACAACTCACCTTCTATAGTCCCATCAGTGTAATAACAAATAATTAGCAGATATTCAAATTTCATGTTTGAGCTAATTCATATGAAAGCCTCAAGATTCTTACCCAAAAGTGTGGAAACCATCTTGCCAGATTTTTGGGATCTATGATATCCAAGCTGTGCATGGGAAGTGCAGATTGATGCAGCTTGTCAATGTCAGGTATGACACTTGTTAAAATCATACCATTAGTCTTTGAAGAATATTTAATCTTTGGTACTCACTCTTGAACTGCATATCTAATGCACAATGCTATGTTTGTTTCTTGGGCAGTGACAAATAGCATTTGCAAAGCCTCCTCATGCAAAGCTCCTGCTGTATTTTCCAGCAGTATGCCACATCCCTCATTTGAATTGTGCATCCCTTGCACCATCCAGATTCTGTGAGCTGAATCATGTTATTGGAAAAGATAATAATACCTCCAATGCGAACACAATATTTTGGTGCATAGTTCAGTTTAGAGAGCCGACCCCATACATCAGCATTGTTGAAAATTCCATCTGTGAGCTCATGTGCCTTTGCTACCTTCTCCTGAATTGGCAGCTTTCGAGCATCACCAGATAGTTCACTCATGGCGACAGCCAGCAATGCATCAAACTTGGTGAACAACACAATAACAGGCACTGGCCAAGCTGTGAGCTCGAAAAAATACTGTCAAAAATGAGCCCACCATTTTTCGTATCACACTCATTGAAAAACATTTCCTCGGAGCGTTGGATTGCCCGATTCAATTTATCCATTGGAATGCAGTACCTATAGAGAGTATCAATGTCAAATGACCACTTCCCGCAACTGATCAAGCTGGTACCAGATGGCATGAATGCGTTTCTTGAGCAATGTCGTGTTTGCACGATCAGCAATGAACTCCTTCAGCTGTTGGAATTCATGTACAGAACCGGCCTCGAAGCCCCGCGAGTCATGGAAGACGAAGTTGTCATTGCTCCGAAAAATCAACTCGTTCTCGATGTCGTGTTCCCCGCGCTAGCATGCATTTGTAAAGATGCGCGCCGAGTCCGCTCGAGTCCAGTGTGTCGTGACACTCACCCCCCTGGATCCCTCGACCTGGGTCAGATCAATCTGGTCGCACGGTTCGGTTGGCCAGTCATCCATACGTATTAAGAAACACGCACCTTGTTTCCTTTTCCATCATAGACCTCCGGGTTTTCGGTAGTGTTACAGATCGCGCGGAGAATGGTCGTCTTGCCAGCGTTCGCCCGCCCAACAATAAGAATCCTGAAGCGGCCAAATTTCTCTCGGATGTTTTCAAAACCGCCAGCCTGGATTGCTGAGTTCGAGTTCATATCTGGATTCTAAGCCTGAGCGTGTGTATTGTCGAATAAGTTGTGGAACGTGAGGGTGAGGGAGGAAGAAACAAGAGCCACACCGATCGATTCTCATCTACTTCCGACATCCGCTTCCAGCAGGTCCGGTGGCAATGATCGGGAGCATTCGGCCACATTCGTCTGAAACATCCACCTCTCGGGACGGCATAGGCATTGAACGTTGAACGAGCAAGGGGGTGGGATGGGTGTGCGGTTTCGAGCCTGCCGAAAGTCCTCGTCGGGTACCGCTACCCCGATCGCCGTGTAGGTAACTTCTAGCTCGGACTCGTTATGGATGAAGCTGTGGCTGTGCGATACTCGTGGGAAAGACTATAGTCAGCTCATTTGTACCATGGTACTCCGGGCCATCTTCCATCCGTTCACGTTGCATCTTGTGGCGATCATCGCGCTCGTCGTGGCTGGCTGGATGGCCCGGGACCGGTCTCGGGATGTACCCAAAAGCACACCGCCGATATGAGTGACACCGCTCCTTCCAGGCCACCGTAGAACTCCCAGAAACCTACGCTGCCCTCGTCCTTGCCGACGACGGCATCGAGAAATCACGGTACGTACTCCCCCGTGTGCGATTTGCACAAACGGTTGCTAAATCATTCTCGTAATACGATAAAATCATCGCACTGACCAACGCAGTGAACGTCGATGTCGGGCCCATATGGGCGACACTCCTCACCAAGACCTTGGAGGCAAGAACGTCAAGGAACTACTACTGATCAGCCCAGGCGGAGGTGCATCCGCAGTGGGTGCTGTCCCGGCTGCTGGCGTTCACCTCCTTAACGACATTGGCATCCTCCCCATAACATCCTTCAAAACACCTCTTGCCAAGGCATCCGAACCA
>JBBPPA010000795.1:0-17053 GCA_038091735.1 Leccinum pellstonianum
CTCTCAGTGACCTCTTCCATCTCCCAGCCCTTCTCGAGGAGTTCAAGAGTACATTGTCTCATGTCGGTGTTGATTTTTGCGACACACCATGATGCGCTACGACGAGCTTATGAATTTCCTGAATTTTTTGAATTTTTGAATCTGTTTGGCGCAGTTACACGCCTCGGCATGAATTTCTGAAACGAGTGTACTCAAGTCATCACGCGTCACATGTGATCTTCCCAGGACGGAAGTGGTTCTATCGAAGTCAACTTGGGCCGCGAAGTTCTTCGCTCAACCATACGAAATCAAATCAAGATTGGTCAAAGAAAAGCATATATTTTTGTCCAATTATTACGGTCCCTCATAAACAACTGTGACGTCCTTGCGATTTTTGTGTCTGTAACTCTCCGCGCTAATCCTCGTTATTCGAATGCTTATGCCACAGAACTCTTGCCTTGGCGACCACAGGAATATCCCTTTCCCTGGCGTTTCTCGCCGCCTTCCAGCCGAGCTACTGGCATCCATATTCATTCGTATCGCTCGCGACTGAGAGAACGAGCGTCGCCGGTATTACTCAACGTTGTCTCCTCCCTCGCCAGGCTCCCACCTTCGCGTCCTCACGCACGCACGCGTTCACTTTCCCCAGTTGACCCCGTCATTTCCCTCTCCCGCCCTCATCCACTCGCTGTCGTCCTCGCTTGTGGCGCACGGCACGCGCACGTACCATCTCTGCGAGTCCCTCGCCGTCGTCTTCTCGTACCCACACTCACGCCCGCTGTCTTCCTCCCCACATCGTCCATCGTCGCCCCCCTGAACGCATTGAGAACGGCGTGTGGCGACTGCCGCGCGCTCTTGCCCAGGTCGTCCGCGTCACCTCCCTCGCCGCATCGAAGACGGTATGCATGACTGCCGTGTGCTGTCGGCAGAATGAGAGTATGGTTTCCGTACGTGCCTCTCTTGTTTGCCATCGTCCTCGTTTTCCCTACGTCATCCCTCCTGCGTGTCCACACGGATGTGCGCGCCCCTCGGCTTCGTCATCCCCATCGCTCGTGCGCCGTGACCCAACCGCCCTCGCACGACGCTGACGCTGTGTTGCACAGGCATGTGAGTGCACTGATACATGCACGCGTGGACCGAGTCGCGCGTCTCGCACTTGCCGACGATGGCGTTACAGTGGCTACAAGGAACCAATTTCTCGACCACAATGCTCCCATGCGAATTCCAACCCCAGCGCCAGCTCGTCCCCGTCCCCGCTCGACGTCTACATGCTATCCCTCCCCAGTAGCCCTCCGCCATGGCGAAGGCGCTGCCTCAACCCTCAACTACACGGGCGCGGGTGTGGTTTGGGACGACACACGGCTCCTCCTTGCCGACCCATCGAGATGGCAGAGGAACTTCGAAACTATTTCTTATGTGTGCCAACGCAGGCGATGCTTCCCGAACCCCGAACCCCGGGGCTGGTTCTCCTCTGTGCTGATGTGAGTGGAGACAAGACCCGCGTCGTCTTGACGTGCGGACTGCTTTCGTCCAACGAACTGAGCGATCGGGTGGGCGTGGCGAGGCGACGAGTCCGGGCATCCTACCTAGCTCCGATATCGATGCTGCTTGGCGTCGCATTAGCACTGACGGTGGGCAGAATTTCGTTCAGAGTTGCTGGGTGAGCTGACCAGCACCGCGATCGCATGGCAGTGAAACCTATCCGGGTGACCAAGGAACAATTGCACAAGATGGGAATAGTGGTCTCCGACGACGGTGACAATTCCGCAAGAAGAAGGCGGGGGTTACCTTGCATCGTTGGAGGTTACTCATCATCTCCATTGCCTGGTCTGTCAACCCTCCACGGACGGTCTAAGCTTATGACACTTATAACCTATCGACAGGACATGCTCCGTAAAGCCACTTATAGAGAATACTATGAATCCTTTGATCCAGCGTTCCAATTCATCAAAACTGACACACTTATCTTGTTTTCATGGTGATCCAGTACTGAGCCTGGACGTGGAATAGACACTTGCGTTGAGATCCTTCGCCAAGCGATGACATGTTACCCAGACACCAACATGGTTCCATATTACTGGGTACGCGATAGCAACGTCCCCTTTCCAGATTCCAGCACTGTCCATCGGTGCAAGAATTTTGACAAGAGACTCGATTGGGCAGCTAGGAGAGCGTTGACGTTTTCCAAATGTCGACCTTCCCAATGCCAATGGAGAAGAAAGAAGACGGCGCAACAGCCTGAAGTTTGAACAAATGCGCGCCCGCGTTTTGTTCGGTCAAATTAGTGCATGTGGATATTGTAGGCTTGCCACGTGTGACTATATGCATTATCGTTTCATGATATGTCATTCTTTCGCAGCCAAATGGTCTGAGCAGTTTCAAATGAGATGGAATTTGGTCCACGTATGTACGCCGAGGAAATAGCATAATAGCAATAAGTTCCGGCTTGACTTCGCAGAGACTCGGCTGTGTCAATGCCTTCACAATTTCGCCCGACCATAATTCCATTCATACCGAGATCAATTCCACTCTCTCCCAACAGAGTCAGACGAAACTGGCAGATACAGCACCGCGGATTACATGGGATGCTCTGGTAACTCCGTCCATCCCCGAACTTGACCACATATTTACTGAGCACGTGCGCGTTGTGCTTCTCCAACCAACCGAGGATCCGTTCATAGTCCACGCATTGATGAACGGCGTTTAAGTTCGCCTGCGGATTGTTGAGATAGGGGGACCCAATCGTAGGTGGCCATCGTGAGGTCCGATGTGCACATGAGCTTCTGCCGAATGATATCGACGCAATGACCTACATCACATAGCAGTATTGGCCGCCAACGGCAATACAGCATGCGCAATGAAAGAGAGAGAAGCATACATACCGAGATGAGGGCGGAGCTTGCTGTTGAACGTTGAACGACGGGTCGAAAGGAGCGTAGCGTCTGAGGTACTTCCTCAACATATCCTAAAATATGTAGGTCAGAGAGGGTCATAAATCAGAAGCTATTTTTTCTTACCAGGTAATGAAGGTGACGGTAGCCATCCACCTGTGACATGTACCCTCCGCCATGCTCGGATATTTGATCGCGGCGGTGTCATGACCCCCACACATCAAGAACTGCTCTAGGGCCAACCGAGTAGCTTTGACTTGCCGGCCTGGTCAAAACAATGCACCTCGTCGTCTGTACTAATCCTCGCCCAAGCAGCCTCGACTTCAGGACTCGGGTCTCCACGATAAACAGAAGTTGAGTTCAAAGCGCCGTCGAATTGTTTCTCGACGTATCGGACAGCCTCGTTCACTGGCGCTTCGATATCATACGTCAGACGATCCATTCCGTTTGTGAAAATTGTGCTTACAGTAAGTCAGAAGGGGATCAAGAGGGCAAGAGGTTTCGATGGAGCTGATCCGCCATGAAAATAAGACGGAAGTGAGGACCAGGAGGATGGCATGGACAGCGAGCGACCTCACCACGGGAGAGCAGTGACTCCAAATCTTAAATATCCCTTTTTTTTCTTATCGACGTTCGTTACAAGCGTCTCGAGACTGTCAGAGTCGTTGGTCGCCCAGTCGGGCGCAGTGTTGGGAGGAGAATTCATGATAATTCGCGGCTGAAACGTTGACAATTCAGGCCTGAAGTCTTCAGGACTTCGAAGAATCTGGGAATTAATACAGCAGTCCATTAGCCTTCCGACTCGCGAGAAAGCGTAACCATATCGAAACTACATCTCCGAAAGCAAAAAAACACCTATAGGACAAATGTCATTGAGACGAAAACTCAGCAGATAAGAAGAGCCAGGGTTCGAGAAAATCCCCGGCCATGTCGAAGAAACTATTTCATACATAAGGATGGGCGCTAGGTGACAACGAGAGATGAGCGCTCCACAAAAAGGTCACCCCGAACGGCGAATCCATGGGATACTCCCAAGGAAACTTGGAAGAAGTAAGTTGGTCTGTTGCTGACTAAAATATCCTCGGCACGCCTTCGTGCCTCCAGAGGAAAGGTAAATTCGCTCTCTGTGATTGATAAAGATTAGCCAGGAATTGAAATGGATCAGTAGAAAGCTGCTGCCTGCACAGGAAAGTAGGAGGGGTCCTGTCCTAGTATGAACATATGGATGGAAACACGCTATTTAGATGACATAGCCTACTGTTGAGCTTCAAGTTCTGAAAATGACTCTCCTCAAGGAAGTCAGGGTGGACAATAGCTCCTACATGGGCATGTAAACCAACCCTGGCTGTTTGTGCTGACAGGAAATACATTTCCTACTATCGAGGATCCCTCTGCAGCCAGATCCAGAACAAAGGGTCCAAAACAGTATCCTGGAAACAAACAGTGAGCGTCACGGTACCTACCGCCGAGCGCAGCGTATTTGATCGTTTGGGTGCCTAAGAAACAGAAACCAATTATGTGCATACGGAGGCTGCGATGGCGCCGAACTCTTACCGAATGTCACATTGACTTGTTCAAACCGCTGTGGAAATACCTCAATCGCTACGGTGCGTGCCTCCACAGACCATGCAATTCTATCAGGATCTGGTGGCAGACTTTGTAGTGTGTACAGGTCTTCCAAGGAAATAATCCGGTGCAAGCACAATGAATCCTAGGTTTCACGCTGGCATCAGCATCGGCTCGTAACGCACATAGAGAGTTCGAATGTCAGAATTACTACATAGTTCGAGTACTTTGTAAGATCGTCTCGGATTGAGGACTCGGAGAACCAACCGCTGTTCCCTCGGTGCGTTATCAATAAGTTTGATCAGTCACAAATCCTTCGACGACGTACCTGGTAATTACCCAACTGGCAGTGCCTCATACGAAATTCACGGACGCGACGGCAATGACGGAATACGATAAACTTGGTTGAAGTCGCGGTTGAACCGCGAGCTTGCCAGATGTTTGAAACTCACGTCCCTCTCTCTGAGGGTTAGGATTGTATTCAGAATTGATCAGCGTACAAAGAAAATGAGGCGAACGGTTGCTGTCGGCGTGACTCACTTCTTTGGCGTCTTGAAGATGGAACTGCGTGAGTTGAGACTCGGAGCAGCATTTACATCAAGTCAGTAACTTCATCCTGCCTACTAGCTTTACTTCTTCAACGTACCACCTGGCACTTCGAGGATCCCCTGATTGGCAGTGATAACGAACGACCATAGTACAACCCGGCCGAAGTCGTCTGTATGCAATGAGTGACTCAGTCTGTTTATCAAGATGATTTACGGCACCAATTCCCCAGTGCTTCTTACCCAACACACTCCGAGCCGACTATTTGAACTTTCGGGCTCACCTTCGACTCGGTACCTCCTGCGTCGCTTCTGCGTAAGTTACTTTATTCTTCCTTGTCATATGTAACGTCGTGGTCACGGTCTAGGCTATTCTTTTGTCCCGCCCTCTCAGTGTTTCCGCTGCTGGCCACGGTCGGCTTCCATAACGCCGGGGACTACCTCAGGCTTCAAGCCCATTTGATGTATCTTCATCATGTAAACAGTGGAGAGAAGACGACAGTCCATACATATTGTCCCAGCTCACTTCGCAGTAAACCCCCGCCCTAGCTTGGCGTGGAACCAGTAGACCCGAGAAACCTTTTTCAATTTCCTTTGCCACTGGTCAGTGAGTTTAGTAACTGAGTAAGGCTTTTCGGACAGTATATTATCTCATAATGCATACGGTCATAATGCAATTCTCATACTGCACCGCGTCGCTGCGTTGTCACCGCGGTCTTGCCGTCGCGTGTGGCATTGCGTTGTATTGCCAATTTGCCATTGCATCGCCTGAGTGGCGCTGAATGTGTCCTCACCGGGGAGTAACCAGGACGCTCAGAAACCAGGAGATATCTGGGAACTGTACTTTTATTCTATACTCCTTGGTAAAGGTAAGCATAACATTCACGAGTAGATAGTCAACCGATGTAATGGTAAATTGAACTGCAGGTACCAACCACGTTAGGAGGTGCCTGTAGAGAGGAATTTCTCCAACTTCTTTCGCAGAGGATGTCTGTTGCGCACTCCAACGGCACGCAATACCTCCGCAAGGTCTGTTGCAAGACTGAGTCGCTCCTCTGGCTTTATGTCCTGTACTTCTAAGAGCTCTCGCACGGCGCGCGCAAGTCGATTCGTGGGAAGATTCAACCTGTCTCCAGTTGGTCCTGACTTCCGTTTCTTCCCCTTCATCTTGGGAGCAGCCAACAGAGGCTCGATAAACTCCGTCCTAAATCTTCTCAATGCCAAAGACGTCAAAGGAACGACGCGATCCAGTGTGCTCGCTGCTTCCGCATGCTGTTCGGCCAGATCTGCCGGACCAACTTCCTTGAATCTCCACTTCTTCAGCTCATCTATCCTCCTCTCCTTCGATCTTTTGGAAATATTTTCCTGCGGGTCCCCCTCCTCGATGGACTTGGAGACCGTGTCGAAAATGTCGCTGAGCGTGAGCCATCCTCGGTCCTCGTCTACAGCGCGCTTGACATAATGTCTATTGACATAGTTGAAGAGTCGGTTGACGGAGTGCGCACCCACCCTGTAGCGCTTAAAGCACGGGATGATATACTGCACAAGCATAGTGTCGTCCTCGGGTGCACTCAACAGCAGCACCCGCGCGAAGTCCATGTAATACTTGTCGAGGTGTTCGTAGAGATCTGTGCCGCTCGCCAGCTTGGCAGCATCCCTGGCATTGGCATCTGTCTCGTGTGGGGAGCGCGCGTTCGCAGCCTCAGACTGAGCCGTGAAATAGTTGTACGTAGCGGTGTGGATGCCCATGTGGTACGAAATACTGATGGCGGGTGCTTTGTCGACGACGTTTGTCGGGGAACGGACGATGTGGTTCAGCGCGGGTAGAATGTAGGCCCAGAGGGAGGTCAGCGAAGCGGAGGGATTGGTGCTACCCGCAGAGGGATTCGGCATTGCCGGTGGTAGTAACGCAGTGACGGGCCTCGAGTCGCGCATCTGCTTTCCCGTTCCTTTGGACAGTTGACGCAGGAACAGGCGCTAACCGATGCGAGCCGCAGTGCCAGAAGAAAAAAAAATTAGGAGTCGGACGCTAAAGGGTCCCAGGTGAACTGAGCAAGCTACCGTACGGAACCGTGATGGGTTGACGTTCAAAACGTTCAAGCTTTACCGCTTACCGTAACAAGGGGTTACCGTAATTAAGGAAGACAACGTATCTGGTGAAGAGATGGTCGGCGACGCGCTTGCGGCTTGCTTGAACTCGCGCTATGGGGCTGTGTTGTGCGGATTGACGTACTCAGCCCATTTCCACGTTCAACTTCAACTTTACTTCTCTTCAACTTTACATAATACGGATCACTCTCCGTCCCCTGCCGCCAATGCATCACGTGTCGCCGCCCTTCAAGTTGACTGCGCCGCCTCCACATACGAGCGTTAGTGCCAACGTTCCTCGCTGTTGTGGGTTTCGTCCTGATACATACACCCCGTCGACTCAGGCTGCCTTCATGAAGCGCGCCTGGGCCCAAGTTCTTCCCGTTCGCCAGGCTCACTATCGCACATCTAGATCCTTCGGCGCATACTCCAGTGGGTCTCGAATTTATCGCCTCCATCGCCTTCAACTCGCTTTCACCCACAGGTCTTTCTGCTTTACTTTCCTTGAGGGTACGATCGTCCTCTCGGGCAGAAATCCTACCACCACCGGCTGGCTCGTTTGCCGGCCCACTCGAGTACTGCTTCTCCAGGACCACATAGTCGCACGTGAAAATCGCACCCTGGGCTATTTACATCCCCGTGAGTACTGCCCGACGGGGGCACGTGGCGCACGGGCCACGTATTCCTCGTGAACATGTCTGATGAAATCCTGCTTCTCGTGGACCAGATCAGAAAGGCAACGACGAGTCTTTACAGGGCGAGGAAGGGGGCTGGCCAGACACCATCGGCCAGGCGACCATTTTAGTCGATCAGATACTTTCGTGTCAGTATCGAGTTGAAGGGTGAGCGCGGCCGTTTGCGCTGAACCGAGAGCATCCTGGAAGGAACTCGCCAGCTACACTACTCACCACGTACGCAGGCGCTCACTATATCACTTTTCCGTTCTCCGCATCCAGCTCATATCTGTCTTCCAGTACGCATCGCGCCTCAGCATCCACGCACGCGACGCCGCTTCGAATGCCTCACGGACGTTTTTATGATGGACGTCACCAGTCGCCGCTTGTAGACGAAACCTGCCAGAAACAGAGGGAGTGGGTCGCTGCATGAGGTGGCGACAGTGTCATATTCACTCAAGACTGAGTGGGAGAAAAAAGGGGGCGTGACGCGGAGAGCAAATATAAATCTTTAACAGCGACGGCGGCCAGCAGCTGCTCGACATTCACTCTTTCCAGGTCGTATCCTCACCGCTTGCCTGGTCAGCTGACGGCTGCCAAACCCTTTCTGCCGTCCAACGAAGCCAAGTGTTTTTACACATTCTCGGGATCTCTGCTCAGTACATCGCCTCTTCATACCAGTACCAGTTCCACGGGTTCTCTCTTCTGTCGCAGCATCGTCGAACCAAAGGCTTATCCCTATCACCAAAAGCACTTCGCTGCCTTTTCAGGGTGCCTCGACACGCAAGCAAATTGGTCCCATACTCAATCACGCCAGTGATGTCTACTTCATGACGTTGTCCCCTAACGGCGCCTACGTTACCGGCTAAACGAATGGGATAGCCACCGTGAGGAGCCTTCACGGTGTCCTTCCGGACTTCAGAGGCGCACGCCGTGATGTCCTTGTTGCTGACGACGAAGCGACACGGCCGCAAACCATTACGATCAAGATTAGCACCGCAATAACGGCCGTCACTGAAGGAAAATAGAGCAGGACCGTCCCAAGGTTCTTGAAGGCAAGCAGCAAAGTTATAGAAGGCCCGCTTTCCAGGTTCCATGTTCTCGTTCCCTTACCAAGCCTCGGGAACAAGCCTTCTGGCAACGTCACCACCCCATTCACGACCAGTAGCTCGAGTACGTTGTCGAACGCAGCGGAGTCAGATCCACCGGTTTCAACGGTAGGATAGAGAAGGTCGAGCTGGTCACCGAGGCTGGTTGAAGAAAACACCTTCACGAGCCCTCATCCAGTTTCTGTTGCCAAGAATGGTGACGATCTCGCCTAAATCGGGGCGTTAGGTCTTACTTCGTGCTCAAGCCTCAAATATGACATTACTAAACACTGTGAGCGGCCCATCTCATTGGTTGGGCACGATCCCATGAGGGGAAATTATTTGTAGGAAATCGGGAATGCACCAAAGTAAAGTGGGAACGATACAGAACGTTACTTGGGGAGGCGGAAGCTTCCCCTCGTACGCAATATTCTTGGAGGAGAGCGAACAGACATAGAAACCCTTGGCAAGCGTACTTTATATACAAGGAATTCGGGATGCTGTTGAGCGCCGTCTGTTACTCCGAATGAATGAGAAAGGGCAAACTAGTATGAGTGGCATGCTCGCGCAACACGTAAAGTTGTCTTTCAAACATTTTGGCACCAAAAGGACCAGCCTGACATGTAGTGCCGTCGCCGTAGTGGTCACGCAGAACAACGAAAGGTTGGTAAATCCCAGGCTCCTTGCTACTGGCAGCAGGACCCAGGAGATGGGTCCATCTTTGGGGACTTTGGATATAGCACTAACCCGCCCGCAGTCCGTCGGAGGCCTGTTCAAAAAAAAAGAAAACAAAAAAACAAAAAAAAATTCCCAGTGGATTCACTGCGGCATCAGTACTCAAAACGTCTTCTGAGCGGAAATTACGTGTATTGCAAGGGCCGTTGGTCCATGCCCCCTCAAGGTGTGCTGTATACCAGACTTCCCCGGTACTCCACATGCGGCAACGCGAGAGAAGACCGGCCTTCAAGTTGCTGTGGATGTGAGGCCTACGAGAGCAGCACCCGCCTCTGACACTGCGCTCGTCGAAGGTCAGAACGACTCACCTTCAAGTTGGCCCCCCGGAACCGGAAAACGACATACAGTATGTTGTCTCACTGGCACACGGCCCCAGCCTGCCACGACTTGATCAAGATAGCCCTGCGCGTGTGATATACGCCTACTGTCACAGTGCTGCTCTCCGACGCTGCTCAACATTCTGCCGCTCCGTTACAGCTGGAATGGCAGATTTTTTGGGCGCGTCCCAGGCTAAGCTACCTACTAGGTGTCGTCACCCTCAGTGGCAGGCCAGGTACCGGCGTGACGTAGTACCGGGCGTTGCGTTTCATAGTAGAGTAAGTATGCGCGTCACCGTCCAACGCGATCCGATGGAGATAAGATAGACTACAACTTAATAGACGGGTTTCAGGCTAGGGAGCGGCATAAGCGGGTTCACGAAGCACTTCAAGCTACTAAGTACTACAGCATGCAGCAGCCCAACGCACCGCGGATAGCCGACCAAATCTCCAAGAAACCAATTGCAACTTGCGATTGTCAATTATTGTCCAGGCTCGCCGTTCGTCCACCACAGACCTGTGTACATCAGATAATCGCCACCGTGAGTCCCTTCACATAATTGTCCTCTTACCCAGTGACCAATTCAACCTTCCACCAAAAGCAATCGGTGCGCGCAGCCTCACTATATTCTCCTCGCAACCTCATCCAGCAGATAGAGATTTGGCCCTGGAGAGAAGTTCCTCGTTTAAAACGAGCACTATGATATACATACTTGCAAATTTTTGGTTGAACACGAGGCCGAGTTACCAATGCTTTTGCACATAGCGTAGTCAGTTTGTAATTCCAACTCGATCGATACTTGAGGACAAACAACCTTCAGATGTAGTCATCCAAACACAGAGAAAGAGCCCCATGAAAAAAAACCAAGGGTGCTACGCGGAGTTTGTCAGGATCAGAATATCCAGGGTTGGGATACTTAAAGACGTGCGGTTATAGATCCACTTTCTACTTCCACCGGCAAATTTTCCGAATTTTTCAGAGCAGTTACCTTACTCGAGACGTGTGAACAGTTAGTTGTGGGTAGAGCCGAGGAGGTCGATGGTGGATCAAGTCTCTTGCGCAGATTTCTTCTGACAAGTTGCGGGAAATCATGCCCAATGAGGCAAGACCTTCTGTCGACTTGCTTAATTGAGTCAGCAACGAGAGAACCCCTGTATATTGGCGTGACAATTTCTCGATTTCTCGGAATTGTGAATGAGTCGATAGAGAGATCATGCGTTATTCCAAGCATAAGCCAAACAACCTTCGGGCTAGCCCGAAGTGTTGCACGTCATTTCAAAGGCAGTTGCCGAGATTATTCATTAGGGTTCGAACACCCATTTACTTGATCACTAGATGGCCCTTCAGGACAGGGGGACGTGCTCGTACGCCATGATATGAAATCAGCCTGCTCCGTGTGCAGCGCACAACACACCGCAGCTAGATGAAGTTTCTTGATGAAATACCGCTCAGACACAGAGGTTCGGCGTACCTTCGTGATGCCCATTATACTGTCGGACGGTCTCGCCGGTCTCCCAGAGTCGAGCGGTGTGATCCGAGGAGGCTATCAGCGAATAAGAACCAAGATCTAATAACCAAGTTAGATGATTTCTTACTTGTCACCAAATACGCAGAATCCGCACTAAAAGCACAGTCCCACACCCGTCGTTGATGCCCTTGCAGTACCTTCTCTTGCTTCAATTCATAATTCTGAGATATGGACCGTATCTTCACCGTATTGTCCGCAGAACACGTGGCGAGATACCTAATATATCCCCACGGGCCCATATGCATACTCGAGATAAATAAACTTACCTAACGTCAGGACTGAGAAGAACGCGGGCGATGTACTTTTTGTGAGCACTGAATTTGGTTACGGCCTGATATTGGCATTTCAGATTTCTCTTCATTAATCTTCCAGACATAACATTTGCCCTGATTACGGAATGATGAGCGCTACGTTGGCACGCGGATGTTTTGCCCTTGCCTTATTATTCCCAGCGACCAGACACGATCCATCTGAGGTCAAACTGACTGACCTGATAGGCACATCGCCGGCGGGGGCATTTGAAATTGTGTACTAAACATCGACAAGGTGGAGATGAAAGTGGCGCACCAGTTCATGCGAGCAAAGATTTTCAGATAGGTCCCACTGTTTGATACGTCCAGCCTGATCGCAGGAGATGAGCTCTCCCTGATTAGGATGGACGCAAACGTCGTTGACTGAACGTGTGTTGTTAGCACCGTGTAAAGACAAAGCACTGACGAGATGGGGCTACCTGGGGCGCCGTTATCATAAGTGCGGTGCACTTGTGCACTCCTGGGGTGAACGATAAAGAAAACACCGCTTAGAGACAAGGGATCGGAAGGGTACCTGAGGTCCCATATCCTAATAGTTCCATCTTCACTACCAGTAACCAGCCATTTCCTTCGCCGTGGAAGGAATGAGAGGTGACATTCATGATGTGAGCATCGAAACAGGTCAGCTACCGATTTGCATGCTTCAATGCGGGGACTACGGAAGTAGGGAGTACCGACCGCAGTGGATGAGGTGCTCGCGATTTCATAAATGTACACTTTCTTGTGGATCGCCGCAGCCAGCAGTCGCTTGCTAAGAGCCGGAATGTGAAGGATGAAAGAGCTGGATTACTCAGGAGAAATAGCAAGACGATTTACTTGCTAGCGACGGACCCAGGAATACTTAGATTTGCAAATGCCAGAGCGTGATTGAAAAGACTATGCCCGCGCCAGATTCTCCCGACCTTGCGATGGTCACCGGGAGCAAATTCCACTCTACGCTTCCCAAAATCTGATTTCATGGTCGTACGAGCCTAACGGTTACCAGGATGATGAATCATAGACATTCTGTGTCACAGTGGCGTCGACGTTGAATGGAGGTTCTCGACAGCGTTGCAATGGCCATGCAATGCCCGGTGGACAGCTGAGTTGCGAATTCCGCGGAATTTTCACGACTCGGGAAATGCCGACGTCGTCGGCCTCAACCTTGCTTGCGGACCGAGCACAATATCTCGTCATCCTGCCCGAGCCAAACAAATTTCACGCTCAAAATAACGTGTGAGGCCTAACATTCTGTTGAGAGCATTTCACTAACAATTTCACTGCTGTCCAACGTCCACGCCCAATTTGAATGCAGATATGTACTATGGCAATACTTGACAAAGACAAATCCGACAGCCATACCCGACGAGAGCATACTAGAGGTGAGACGCAGGCTCTGCGATGTCAAATCCTGCTTGGTTTTGGTCGGATCTTCTGCTTGGGTCACGCGTTCTGGATTATGTATTGATAATCGGAAAAAATTATGTTAAATCAAGTGCGACTTCAGCCGTTCGCTTGGACGCGACACCTTGGGAACACCAGAAGGTGATACCGACGAAGACAGAGAACGGTTAAAATGTGGGTACGAAAGCTTATACTGAGTCTGCTGTGACAACTTGCCCATGTCCGCTGTTTCCAGGTTCGATGAGTGCAAAGAGGACGCCTGTCGCAGAGAAGCCTCCTCCGGCATTCGGTAGCTTGGATGCGAACACACTTAACCCGCAATTTGCCCATCCGAGTCATTCATGCCCTTATTTCCAGCCGTGTCGTGGAACACCTCCAGTCCCAGATCGAGTCGCACGAGCAGATCAGAACGAATGGATGGGGATGTATGCTTGGCGGTTGAGAGTACGGCTGGGTTCTTTGTATCGAGCGCTACGGAGGTGGACTACCGAGGCGAGTGAACGAGGCTGAGCAAGAATGAGAGCACCAACGTAGTAGCACTTAGTTGACATTTCGCCACAATCACCTGCAAGTTGCCTGCAAGTTTACACTGTGCAACAATCACGTTTACTTATTCGCGCCATTCACGTGAATAGTCACGTGTTGACGATTCGTGGGTACGAATTTAGGACGTGAAAGAACCTTGCTTGCAAGGTGATTGTTTATGTAGATACTGTATACTTGGTTTTGGTGGTTTTGCGTTGTTCTATTTATTTTCTTGCCTTGTTCCCTCCATTTGATTCCGCCTGCGACGCGTTTTCTACGGAAAGCTGCATACGTATGTACATGATCGAGGCTCAAGCGCTCACCTTCGAGATCCACCGGCAACTCAGAGGTTCGTTCATAAGTTACATAAACAGCTCCGCTCAAATTTGGAATCTCACCAGTGCGGGCTGGGCCGGGATCAGGTCCCGGCTGGCTGTCGGATGGCAACGCGTGTGTAGATGTGCATGTCTACCACGCGTCGTCCAGGATCACTGGCCTCAAATAGCGGGGTGGGTTTATGGGTGCTAGAGTCTTTGGGGACCTCCAGGCTCCAGCACTATTACGTCCCTCCGCGATGCCGTTCTATCTCGACCTTCACGAGTTCATACATCTCATAACTCACAGCTACTAGATATCGTTATATTTCATTTACCAGGCCCGGATCTCAAACAAGCACTCAGTCGCGCGACGGCCGTCGCCTGCGAATTAATTGAGTTCGGCTAATATCCCATTTCCTTGCTGGTCAGTAATGTGTCGTTACAGCTGCTCTCGGACCAATAAGCGAAATTCTTGGATTTTCAACAAAACCAAGCCTTCAAGAGCAAATAAGGTACCCCCGTCCATAGGCCCTATCGCCGATGTGACCTCGAGACCGAGGCAGATCTCTACCTACACTGGCTGGAGAGGGTTATAAGGACAGTGCAGCCTAACGGCCAATGGCACCCAGCGTCCTCTAGAACTTACCGTTCCCTACCTACTATTTTGGCTATGAATGCGCACCCTGTAAGTTGCCATTGCCACCCTCTCCCCAGAAAGCTGTTGACACAGCACTCAGAATGGCACAAGAGTTTTCTTCTGGACTGCCGCCGGTGATATAAAATATGGAACCGTGAATGGCACAAACCGCCTTCCCGATGTAATATTATTTGTCTCGAAATGCGCCACACTTGTATCTAACATTTTGTAGGGGACACAAACTGTTGTTATATCGGTGGATGGAGGCGAAGGCAGTCGCAGTCTGCCGTAAGCAGTCTGAACTTACTGCCTGAATATATACTGACTCAGCGAAATTCTAGCGCGTCCAGCGTCTCAAAAGTAAACTAGGACGAGTTGTTATTCACGCATACACTTCAAATCTGCATTGTAGATCTCATCTCGCTAGAGCCATTGCATCCACTTCGCATCCACACAGTGTATCGATCTACTTCCCATCAGCCACATAGTTATTTATTCGTCTGTAGCCGCGGACTATTCCTACTACGCAATATGTCGTGTTTCGCACTCAGCTGAGTCAGCTCGCCTGGATTCGACTCTAAAAAAAATCCGGAACCCTTACACGTTTTCAAGTTGCGGTTCTGCCCTGCAGACCCGCAAGTATAAGCAGTCGCTTCGACTCGCTTGCTGATCCCTCCCTGGCTGAGCACACAAAACTGGGGCGGTGAGCTCAAGCGAGAATTTGACATTCAAATTGAGTTCTAGACCGTCGAGTAGACATGTGAGACCGGGACTAATACCTTTGGTTGATCACGAGCACCTGCTAGGGATGGAGTTGTCCGTCCGATCGCGGGGCCTGCGTGTAACTCCCCAGTAAGTCTGAGAACTCCAAGCACTCCCTCTTGGCATGACCAATTCCAAAGCACCGGGTCCGTTTGTACGCGTACATACATGAATCTCACTCTCGTCACATTATATCCGCGCTCTTGCGTATGCGAGCAACTGGTAAATAGATCGAACGTTGCTGAAAAAACGGAAAATAAGATAAAACATGCGGTTGTTTCATGTTCGACTTCAAACCGAACCCGGGATGTCCAAGGATGTCGTATTGTATGTATAGCATCGGTGTCAAGTTACATGATCTCCGAAGGTATCGCCACGAAGGCTGCAATCAGGGTTGAGATATGCTTCGGAGCCTGAGGTATCCCCTTGCGCGAAGTCTCATTTACTCAGCAAACCGCAGTATGGCTTGCGTTCATGCACAATGGCTGCAACTTTCCCAACGTCAACCCTCCCTGCGGTCCTAGCTAGAACTAAGAAGGTGATTCACCGGGAAATGCATACACACCCTGATCATGATACTGAGACGCTGCCCGTCCGAGGGCAGAATTGCATGTTTCCAATGGTAGCGGACACTATCCCTGTGATTCTCATCTCGAGCCAGGGATTGAACGACACGAATGGACAGACACTACCTCTGTAGTCTGTAGATAGACGCTACCAGACGGAAGCGCTATATCAAAGCTCTCTGACTCTAGAGAGTCGGGGAATTCCATCCTCAAAATCCTTGTCGCCCCTAGACTTACGCCCAAAATCCATTCGCCACTTGCAGAAACGTCATCAATGCAAGGAAGTATTTCCCCAGGTGATGCTAGGTGTAATATATGGGTTTGTGTGTTTTCCGAAGGGCAGAAACCTCGCAAGCGGTTCAACGATGGAGCCAGACCCGGTACCTGGTATTCCGGCCAGGATGAGAGGCTCATTTCACGGTAATCCCGGATGACATTATCGTAATGACCCTTGAAGGATGAGCAGCCGAAGGCACAAGGATCGCAGATCATGTGCTCACCTCGTGAAATGTATAGTAATGGTCTGGCAAGAACATACCTTCCACGGGAACGGCGTCCGAAACCAGTGGACTCCTAGAACGATAGTTATTCTGGAGTCTGCGGACACGTACGCTCTCGAGGGTGTTGAGTTGACTTACACAAGGCCGTAGTCAACAGTAACCGCTGTTCGTGGTCATCGAAGAACATGGGCAAAAAAGTAAAGCCCTGTGGTAGCAGATTGTCGGTGGCTCTAATGGATTTAAGATGTCTAGTCCTCGCAGGGAGAATAAACAGGGAGAGATGTCTCGAGATGTTTCGGAAAAGCCTCATGATTTGGATGTCACCTTGAAGTCACTTGGCACTGGGCTTGACCTGGATGAATGCAGGCTCCGTCACCCCGTGGATCGTGTGAGGGGCGGAGTACTAGGGACGATCACGTGCCCTATCAGAAATTCAAAGCCAATACGGCACTCCAACCATACCTGGAGGGGTAGGGGAAATATTAATTAATTAATTCGCGCGTAGCGCGAAAGAAAAAAAAAAACATCGCGCAGCCCACTGTAAAGCGTGGGAAAACATTGCCTTACAAGTTAAGTCACCCATAAGTCCAATTCAAAGTCCGATAAGTCCCCCTACCCCTCCCGGTATGGTTGGAGTGCC
>JBBPPA010000796.1:0-17050 GCA_038091735.1 Leccinum pellstonianum
TTATCAAAGAAATGGTTCACGTAGAATGACTGTGAATAGTAAGACGATGTCTCTGCAGTCAGACGGTTGTTAGCCTTCTGACCAAACCTCGGAACCAGTGGTGCCAATGCTCGCAATTGAGATAGTCGAATGATATCTCCCATCGGTGTTCCACCAGCTCTGTTGACATGCTTCACAACGTGCATCCCTGTTACTGCGTCGAAATCCGCACCCCGTACTGTAACGACATCTAACCTTGAAACATAAACGAGGTACTATGGCCTCTTAGTGGACTCAAAGGTTGGATCTTTTATTTACCAGATTCGCGTGAATGACCTCATTCTATGCAGGGCATATAGTATGTGAAATACGACTCATTTTTCGACCGATTCCCCCCAGAGGACTCCAGGGTACTTGGTGGAGCACAAAGTACATCAGCACACCACCTTTTTGCCTACAGACTCCACAGACTTCACAGACGACTACAGACTGCAGCAGGCTAACAGCTCTACAGCTCCAACAGCTCTACAGACCATGTAGGATCCACAGGCTTTCCCAGGCTCTCCAGGGTCACATGACCACACTACACTTTGTTACTACACTTTATGATACACTTTTTGGTACACTTTGGTACACTTTTTGGTACACTTTTTTGGTACACTTTTTACTACACTTTTTACTACACTTTTTGGTACACTTTGGTACACTTTTTGGTACACTTTTTTGGTACACTTTTTACTACACTTTTTACTATACTTTTTTGTACACTTTTTTTGTACACTTTTTACTACACTTTTCTGTACACTTTTTTTACACTTTTCACTACACATTTTTTGTACATTTTTTTTAATGTCCAGGCACACTAACCAGAACTAACAAAGCATGAATCCTACCAGACACTAACCAAGCTTGTCCAGGCACACTAACCTAAACTAACAATGCAGAAATCCTAACCAGACACTAATGACTTTGCTGATATTCCTAACCCAGACTAACATTGATTTGCCTCCTAACCTGGACTAACTATTGATTTGCCTGATACTAACGCCGATATCCCTAACCCAGCCTAACATTGTGTTGCCTCCTAACCTGGACTAACAAAAAAGTGTAGGAAAAGTGTACTGAGAAGTGTAGTGAAAAAAGTACTGAGAAGTGTAGTGAAAAAAATGTACAAAAGTTTACCAAAAAAGTGTAGTGAAAAAAGTGTACAAAAGTGTACCAAAAAAGTGTAGTGAAAAAGTGTACAAAAAAGTGTAGGAAAAAAGTGTAGTGAAAAGTGTAGTGAAAAAAGTGTACAAAAGTGTACCGAAAAAGTGTAGTGAAAAGTGCACAAAAAAAGTTGACAAGAAAAAAGTTGAAAAAGTCTCCACCAACAATGTTGTCAAAAGTGTCAAAAGTGTGGCAAAAAAAGTGTTGCCAAAAGTTAGAATTTTTGAAAGACTTGAGAGTTTTTGAAAAAAAAAAAAAAGTCAAAAGTTCACCAACTTCAATGTTGTCAAAAGTGTCAAAAGTGTAGCAAAAAAAATGTTGCCAAAAGTTAGAATTTTTGAAAGACTTAGAGTTTTTGAAAAAAAATGTCACAAGAAAAGTTGTCAAAAGTGTCAAAGGTGCTGCAAAAAAAGTGTTGCAAAAAACTCGAAATTTTGAAAGACTTGTTGTTTTGAAAAAAAAAAGTGAGAAAAAAAAAAGTTGACAACAGGTCAAATTCCCAAATTCCCACACTTGATAAAAAATTGAAACCCTAACCCTAAAACTTATTTGTATCTATTTGGCTCCCACTGTACTATATAATCAACTTGGGTCGAAGATTTTGTTCCCACCCTCTCTTTCTTTCCCACTTTCACCACCCACCATCCACCACTCACCACCCACCACTCACCACTGCTCACCACACACCACACACCACACACCACCCACCACACATCATCCATCATGTATTACTTGCCCATTGCTGGTATGTTTATTGTTTTTTTATTCTTGACCCATCACTCACTTGTTCTTCAAGTTTACAGTGTCACTACTGATCTTGGTATTTTTTTTGTGAGTTGACTTATGAAGTCTGACTTATGATTCATTACTGACTATTGGTTTCATAGCTGCTTGGGACATGTATGTATTGATTTATGTAGAATTAGTAGTTGTGTCAGATTTACTATGTTAATAAAATGATGTTGCAATTGAAATTTTTGATGAAGTGATTTTTATTGGATCAAATAATGGAAGCATTTCAGCAAATTAACCTATACTTCTCCAGACCATCCCCAGACCTCTCCAGACCACCCTACAGACTATCCCCAGACCATCTCCAGACCATGTGTAGACCATCCACAGACCAACCACAGACCATGTGTAGACTAACCACAGACCTCTACAGACCAGTACAGACCTCTCCAGATAGGGACATATCTGGGGAGGCTGAGGAGGCTGGACAGACCTGGGCAGGGCTGTGCAGCTGACCAAGGATTTGCTGATGAGTCAACACCACTATCACATTGCCTGTTACCACTACCAGCACCACCGTCCTTGCCATCGCCGTCTCCGTCCTCGATCATATCCGAGTCAGTACGCTTGTTCTCATGCCACCCCCTCTCAACAGCAATGTGCGCGTTTTGTGATGAAGAACACCATTTTATTCGACAGTGCCTGTACGTTGCGGGGTACCTCTGCACAGGTGTCGTTGTTCGAGGCTCTGATGGCCGTTGATATCTCCCAGGTGGTGCGCAGATCCCCCATCTCCCCGGTTGCATGTGCGTGCGTGCTAGCATAGATCGCCTCATCGCCAACAGACACTCGTCTCCCTCCATGTCATACGTCGCCACCGTCACCTCCACCACTGCTAGTGTTTTAAGGTCTGGTCCTAAGACAATGAAAAACCGATTTTTAACTGGACCGGACTGATAAAGACTGGTCCTGATTGGTCCGGTCCATCCTGGTTTTGATTTACATCAATCTTGGTCTTTTGATTTCGAGAAAATCAAAAGACTGACCAAAAACCAGTCAGGACCGGTCTTTTGGGCGGACCTAAGTTAGCCCCTATTAGGTAGTATATTGACCGATTTATCCTGATTTTCCCACATTTTTACGATTTTATTTGACATAGTTATGATAATTTCTAAAAGTACCTTCTCCAAAATGACATATGACTCGAGATCGGCCATATCTTGGCCGCATATGGGCAGAATTTCATAATTCTTGGCGGATAATGTAGCCACGTGACCCGGCTAACATCGGCACAGCCACCCCTAAGCGCCGATCTCACGCTATTCTATTCTCAGATATAGGTTTTCTAAGTAGATATACTCAAGAATAACATGTAATCTTAAATCAATCATATCTCGACAACCCCTGAACCGATTTGGATGAAAAAAATATGGGCCGGAAGCCAGAAATCGGTAGTATATTTCAGACCCCTGACAACCGGTTAATAACTGTAACCGGACCGGCAAAAGACCGACAAAGACCGAAAAATCGGTTTTTTGTGGTCTTGGTCTGGATATGGTCTTGGTCTTGCCCAAATAAGGCAAAAAAAGACCGGACCGGACTTTAAAACACTAACCACTGCACCGTCTTGAGTCGCCGTGCCCTCTCACCAAGTCACAGACACATCGTTCGTGATCCCTCCCGATGCACTCGCTGACCCATTATTTAGCACGTATATCGCCAAGGCCTGGCACGAGTATCAAGCCCATTGTGTTCATGTGTTGCCGTCGTCTCCTCTCCCGTCCTCGCCGTCCACCCAGCCATCTTCCTTCTCGTCTCGTTCACCATTCGTCCCTCTGCCGTCTTACCCCCATATCCCTCGCCATTCCACCTTGCCGCCGTTCAAGCCATCCCACTCATCACCATCGCCATTGTCATCATCTGTTTCACCACCTTTTCCATCCACCCCGCCATTTCCCTTCCCATCTCGTTCATCGTCCGTCGACTCGCCGCCTCTTTCGTCCCCGTTTCTTTTGCCCTCCACCTCATCGTCTCGTGTTACGCCCATCCCGCCACATCCTTCCTCATCCACCTAGTTTCATTTATAGGTCGTCCCGCTGCTGTCTCGCCCCCAGATCCCCCGTGTCACCACTCACCACCCTCCTTGTTCCCGTTTCTCTTGTATCCCCGCACCTAGTCATTCCTTTCAACACTCCCACGCGCCCTGTTCCCATTTTTCGCCAATCGTGTCGCCTCACTGCGGCATGAATTGTTTATTTTTGCTTTGACCAGCTCTGGCCACATTGGCCTTTCATTTATCATTTCTTTCGTCGCAGTTGTGTTGTCACCACCCCCCTCGCGCACCTGGCCCAAGTGCCATTCGCTAAGTCCTGTGCGGGGGGGGATTCATTTCTTTTGTCTTTGTTTCATTTTAGCTTTCATTTTTTTTAGCTTTTTTCTCGTTGTTTTCAATCATGATGCAATCGCGCATCCATACAGTCTTCGTCTCATTGTTGAGTCCCTGCCGTGACGCACACCGACATACTCAAGTATCTTGTTTTCGCTTTTTTTGACTATTTTCGTTTTACTGTCACTGTGCCCGTTGCCAGCAGTTTCGTCTCACTGCCGTCTTCGTTTGGCCCGTGTGCCATTGTTTCCGTTCCATTTTGCTGCCGCTGTGCCCATGTGCCAGCGATCCCGTCGATCTCGTTCCATTTTCGTCTCATCTCGTTGCCGTTGCAGCGTTGCTGTGACCATCGCCAGCGATCTCGTTCAGTCCGCCATCTCGTTGTCGTTGTGCCCATGTGCCAACCTTTCGTTCAGAGTCCCTGCTGTGATGCACGCCAGCACACTCATTTTCTCTTGTCCCGTCTCGTTCGCCATTGTCGTCGTTGTGCCCGTGTGTCAACATTTCCTTCATCTTTGTCACTGTGATCGTCACCAGCGATTCCATTCTGTTTTGTCTCGTCGCCGTCTCGTATAGTATCATTACATTTATTTTTGTCTTCTTTTTGTCCCATGTTATTCATTTTCGTCTCGTTCCATTCTGATTTAGTTCCGTTTCGCTGATCGTTTAAAAAGGGAGTGTTGCCAATAGAAAGAAATAGAAAGACACACGAAGAATGCAAGTCAAGTAGGACGCTCGCACCTCCTTCGCCAACTAACCCGCTCGCCGTCTCACCCCGATCCCTTGTCCCATCACACCATTCCTTGCGCCACGCCGTTTCTGTCCACCTTGTCGCCACGCCGCCGCCGTATCCTCCATTTCACCATTAGCGTGCACCGTTCCCGTTCCCACCATGCCCTGTTCACCACTTCACCATTCGCGTGCATTCCATTCCCACCTTTGTTCGATTGTGTTGCCTCATGGCGGCGCAGACCGTTTATTTTCTGTTTATTTCGTCTGTTTGTACTCAGTCCCCTCCAATTTCTTGCACACATGACCAGGAGGTCAATATCTATGTCCTGTGCAGGGGGTGACTCGTTGTTCTCATCACTGTTTCCTTTTCGCGTTTGTATTTTCATATTTTATTGATTTCCAGGCCATAAATCATTGTTTTCGCAGTTGCGCACGTCCTGTTTCTCATATTCATATTAACCAATATCATCTCCACACTGTGCCCGTGTGCCAGCGATCCTTTGTTCATTCCGTCCCACTCCCCGTCGTTGTGCCCATGTGCCAGCAGTCTTATCCCGTCCCGTTTCAGCATTTTCGTCCCGTCCCATTTCGTTTTGTTCTATACCGTTTGTTCTTATCACATCGCCTCGTTCCATTTTCATTTTGTTGTTACGATCGTCTCGAGATCCCCTATGTATCTCTTTTTCCTTTCGCTATTTCTCCCTCTTCACCTTCACTTGTATTCACGATGTATCTTAGACCTTGGGTGATTTCGCCTGCTTCACATCACTGATGGTCCACTCTTCTCTGATCCCTTTCCTACTCTTCCCTATCGTTGATCTGATATCTTCCTATCTCTATGCCTACCTTCTGACTCATGCTGATATCATTCATCAGTCATCGCTTATTGTAGAGTCTAGACTCCCGCAGCTTCTGACTCATTCCATACTGTGGATGACTCGTCCTTTCCATGCGGTTCCACCGCCTTCCATCTCTTTAGTATTTAAGGACTTGTGTCTTCACTTGTAGTAACCCTCTAAGCTAGAGCTACTTGGAATATCACTAAGTCTCCTGTGAACCCCCTCGAGTCCCTCGCCTCATAGTCCCTCTGAGTCTCTGCCCTCTCGGGTGTGTCTTAGCCCCTAAGTCTTCGAGTGACGCGACTCCTTGTGAGTTCCTCCTCGAAAGAACCTTTAGTCTTCTGGCTTCGCCAGGCGTTACGCTTGCTCAGCCTATCCTCGTCTTAGCCCTCGCCCCCAAGTCAACATCTGACCCTACCCGGGCCAGGTGTAACATTCGTTCCGTTCCGTTCGTTTTGTCTCCATTCAATCAGCCGCCATCAAACCATTAAAAAAAAGGACATACCGCCGGTAGAAGAGTTGTCAAAAGGAGATCGAAGACAAGTTGGGTTGGACTCCCGCATTAGTTCGTTCTCAGTTCATTTCGTCTCGTTTTTCTTCTCTTTTAGCTCGATCCGGATGCGCACACCGACATGACACCGAACCGCATCCGTCCCCGATCACACTGTTCCCGCCATCATCGTCGCGTCCCGTTTCACATTATCCCGCACATGTCCCATTCATTATGCCTGCCTTCCATCTCATTTCGTCCTGTTCTGTTTTCACCACATGCTGTTTTATTCTCATCCCATCCATTTTTTATTTTGCTGTCATTTCGTTTTCATGGTGTTTTCATTGCGTTTTGTTTTGTTTTCTTCGTTCCGTTCCATTTTCATTGACTGTTTAAAGGAAATACTGTCCGAAGTAGAAGAGAAGAAGAAAGATGCACAAAGAAGAAAAGTTGAGTCGGACCCTCGCATCCCAGGCCAATCAGCGGGTATAGATGTGAAAGATGCACGACGAAGACAAGACAGGTTGGACTCCCGCAACCGTAACCGTTCTCATCCGTTATTCTGTCATACTTATCGTTTTTCCGTTCGTTTAGTGTTGTTTGTTTGTTTTGTTTTGTTTTCATTTAGCCCGACACGGACACGGACACCATCGTCAGATTTGTCACAGTACCAGACCCCCACCGTTCCGTTTATTTCATTTTTACATCTCGTTTCCATTTATTATCATTTCGTTTCGTTTTCGTTTAGCTGGACTCGGTCGGACACACTGGCAGGTACCGATGCAGACACAGATGCACAGACAAACCATGAGTGTTACAGGACTCAATGACCCACTGGCATGTTACATGGACTCGCCATCCCTATTCACCGAGCTTGGACTCAGTCATCCCCAGCTGTACCCCTGTCATCAGCCAAGTCCTGTGCGGACCACGTGAAATCAGTCATGCACCACACACTTTCGAGTCAAGGCACCCGCTTCTGCTACACGTCACTCCCATCATCATCCCCATCATTTCAGCTTTGCTCATCAGCTGACTACTAGGGACAGTCAGCATTCAAGTCCTGTGCGGTTGTGGAGCTCAAATGCTCCCTGAGACGATATAGGGCCTCCATCCACCATTCCCATCGCTCCTGATCATTTCCTGACTCGTCCTGCGTTAGTCTGCTCCAGTCCGACCCTTTTTCCCGTGGTCCAACCCCTTTCTGTCACTCCGGTAGTCCATTCCGAGTCCGTTCCAAGCCTCGGAACCATTTTCCTGCGCTCCCGACATGCTCAGACTGATTTGTTTTTGCTATTCTTCATTCCCTTTTCGCTTTTAGCCTTCTTTAGAGTTCATTTATACTTCCTTCATAGTTTTTTAGCAGTCCCAAGTATGCTCGAGGACTATAAAACCCTGTCTGTTGTATTTTTGCAGGAGTCTATGTTTTTACCTCTGACTTTCACCTTGCACACACATCCCCTCACCATCTTACATCTTGTCTTGCTTTCCTTCACACATCCCGCTCCTTTCCTCATCATTTCCCGTGTTCCCGATAGTCCGGTCCGGTTTCCCGCGCTCCAGACTAGTCATTCTGAGCTCAGAAATGCTCGGAAACTCCTTCTCATTGCTCAGACTCACCTGTCTACACCTACCTCAGGCTGACCCACAGGATCCCTGGGACATATCCCACTTGCACCCCACTCCACCTATTTGAGTATCTACAGCAGAATAATCATGTAATGTAGAGTGCACAAAAAAAACCACATGGCAAACCAAAAAAGGCAAAAAATGTGGTGTCAAGGGACCAACACAATACAGCCGACTTTGTGAGAAAAGTGTCAGGAATTTCTGACTCAGGTCAGTCGTTGCCTGGTAATTTTTAGATGCTACATGTGCTCATTATGTGAAAAAATAGATATGGTTGACCAATGAATAACGAATCATGGTTATATATATAATGTCTGTGGTATTGAGTGATATAACTGACCGCACCAATGTTTTTGAAGGCCTGTTGCACACTGTAACTTTACAGTAGTTAGCTATTGCAAAATTTACTACAACATCATACACATATAATAATAATTATATTGCAACATATACCCGATCCTATTGCAATGATTATCTCTGTAGCAGAGCCTTTGATTCATCATGCCATTGGCAAAGTTGTCATGGCACTCCCATGCTTACATAATTGCACCTCATGCACTGCTGGCACTTCCTGAACATCTGCCACATATCCATATTTGGACACATAGATACAAATATGCCCTCTCCCACCTTTTTTTCCTTCACCACTTGTTCCCCTGGCCTCAATCATTATTTTTACTATTATGATAGTATTATAGCATAAATTATAAAGATTCTGACAGCTTGAAGTATAATATTAGATTCTATATATAGGTAGATATGTAGATATGAGCAGAAAAGACAAAAAGTGATCGCAAAATTTACTGAGTAGATAGATTACTTTGGAAAATTCATTCTGAATTACCAGGTATGTATTAGAATGCTTCTCTTGCAGCATTTAGCATTGGAATTTTGGAGTGGATCCTGTAACAGTACATGTAAATAGTCCTCCTATCCTTGATTTGCAAAACTTGAAAGCGGTTCATATTTTTAATCTGATAGGTAGATCTGTTGTGAAAAATTATGGAGGTGTAGCTAGTATATATATCTATATCATATCAACATCTTGGAGTAGAAGGAACTTGTTCTGTAATTCAGGAGAAGAAATGACCTTCTACCCCTGTATTTTCAAAAAGCAGTTCACAATCTTAATCCACCAGGTAACTATATTCTGTAAATTGATGGACATATATCTGATACATGTATATACATTGTTAAGCACCGACTCTGGGAGAGTGCTAGAACAGTCTAGCAACACAAACAACCTAAAAGGAAGACTCGTAAGGAGTAAGGGAATGATAAGGGCAGAAGCCGTTAGCGTCGGGGATTGTATGCACTTGGTGCTTACTGCTGTAGAGTCGCAGCAGCCCTAGTCTTGAGGACGAGGACGACGTCAAGCGGATAAGAGAGAACAATGTTGAATGGTCATACAGAGTTGCAGAGGACTTAGTAGAGACAATGAGACAAGGGGGGAAAACAATACTAGACTGAGGTAATCAAAGTACAGGTGCTACTCTTTATATACCTAGCTAGATGGTACACAGACCATGTAATAACACCTGCCCTAATTGACAGATGCTGCCCTCAATACTACATTATGCATCTAATTTGTATACCAGATTGTCAAACTCAACAGACAACCCCAGAAGAAGCAAAAAGTTCAGCCAACAATGAGTTGAAGCACATCACTGGCATGTATCACCCCACCGATCTACGGCCTCCTACCCAACTTGCAGCCGAAGAAGACCACTATTGCAAGCCATCCCAGCTTGCAACCCCTCAGTTCCAACTTGAACATCATGATCTCTGGTAAGTTGCTTTCACAACCAGGATGCCACTGGTGTCAATGTTGACAAGGTGAATCGGAGCGAGGATGTTGATGATGAAGATAATGACACTGAGTGCTTACGTGAGAGTGCCTTGGAGCATTGTCCTGGTTGCTTACTTCTTCGTAGCATGAGACCGATTTCTTCTTTGATGTGGATGGGTGGGATGAAGGACCTTGAGATGTCTAGTATTGTAGCACATGGTCAGTATTCCCTAAAACTGTGACTCACTTTTAACACATTGCAAAGCTGCTCAATAAGCTCCCATTCATGGTCCCCCATCTCAAACTTCCTCAAGCCTAAATCCTGGTCCTGGGTGTTACGATTGTCTCCAGAGTTCTCTCTATGTCTTTTTTCTCTCTTTTTTTCTTTTGCTTATCGCCTTTACTTCATCTTCACTTTGTATCATAGATCTCGGGCAATTTCTCATCTTGTTCCACATCGCTGATGATCCACTTTTCCCCTATCACTGTTCCTTATCCTTCCTATCTCTGCTCCGAGTTTGTCCTATCTTATTTCTGATCCTCTGACTCATGGCTTTGTCATAGCCTCATTATTGTTCTGTCATCTTTGATTAATATATGATTAATCCTCTACAGCTTCTTACTCATCCATGCTGCAGATGATACATCCCCTTCCTCGTGATTCTATTGCATCACATACTAGTAGTACTTAAAGACTGTATCGTTGTTTTGTAACCCTAAGCTAGAGCTACTTGGAATACACTCTGAGTCTCCTGCAATCCCTCGAGTCCTTAGTCCCTTCATCCCTCAGTGCCTCAGCCCTCTTTGGGTGTGACCCCCTCTTAGTACCTTTGTCCCAGAAGTCTCGCCAGATGTTACATTTGCTCAACTACTCCTCCTTCATCCCTAGTCTTTGCCCACCCTCCAAGTCTACATCCGACCCTGCCTGGGCCAGCTGTAACAGCAACTGTAGAAAGCTTACATTATACATGTTGCAAACAAATTTCATGAAAGCCTCAATACTGAAGGAAGGCTTGCACAAACGGATGCAGCGATAGAGCTCCAAAGTATGAATCGAGAAACATAGGGAGGGCAATATAGGAGAGTTTGGAAGATAGCCATGACAAACAAGTGTGATTGCCATTTTGCAGTCTGCCCAAAGGGAAAAGGTAACTGTAGATACCACCGAGTATATATCAAACATGTCCAAGGTAAGCTCCTCACTGCATCCGCGGAGACATCAGCCCCATCTTCATTGCTAGTTGGGTAACACCAGGCCAGGTATGCCTCAACTGTACTATCCATGAGGGGTGCCCAGTTGGCCTGGAGTCTTGTTTGACGTTGGTGCCATGGATGCACACCACCTATGAAGGCAATCAGACCATAATGAAAAAGCGTCAAGATTATACATACGGCTTGCCAAGAGCATCATTCAACATATCCATAAACAATTCATCACTCTGCATATGGTCTGGAAGGCCTTCAAGAGTTACTTCGAACTCTATGTCACAGGACTCGATATCCATTGCCCCATCATCCTGATGAAATGCAGCAAGGGCCTGTTGGGATTGCTGCCCAAGACCTTGAACAGAACATGAAAACGACACAATGCATTACCAACTTTTGGCTTACCAGCCTCTGTATCCAAGGTATAGTGTCCCACATGATGTTCACGCTCTTCCATGATGGCTTGCTGTATGAGTTTCTGAACCTTGAGTGCTCTGCCATATGGCCAGATCCTACAAGAATGTTTCAGGAATGAGAAACCCTACTGCGAGATAAGGGTGCCATTGTAGAAGACAGAGCAGAGGGACCTACCTATTATATCAAACAGATGGCTGCATATTTGCATTGTCATTGTCATAATAATGAAGATTATCATATGCCACAGCTTAGCTGGACTTGGCTGACAATGATGCTCGGTTGACTACCTGCTTGGCTGTCTCACGTGCACAGCTAGGCCTGGTGCAGTTGACCAATCAGACCAGCTTCAGCCATTTTCCCATTTGAGCTGGCTGAACTGGCTTTGAGCTGGCTGATACTATTGTAAAGATATGATTTAACCATTTAAACTACTTGTTCAACCTCCACTATCTGTCCAGAATCCAGCCAACTATCACATCCTATGAGATGGATGTTGAAAGTGTAATATGTGAATCCTTACACTACTACCTTTCTTTATGAGTGAAAAAGGAACCCGACTCTACTAAGCTACAGCACTAGTAAGACAACTATATGCTATAAGCATAAGGTAGGTTTGTCCCTTTTCACCTACTAATAGAAAACAGGACACTAGTAGTACTAGCTATCAACTACTTTACCACTATGGACAGAGATCCTAGTGAGAACGATTGACCTTACAGTCGATTGTATCTAGCTCTTATGAGCTTTGTCTGTTATCTAATGGACATTACCTATCTGTTGATAGAGGTGACATGCACATACCTATGCACTCACATGGAGCCTGTCTAGGTCTCCTTTACCTACTATGTAGAGCTACCTACTATCTTATAGTAGAAATTACCTACCTTATGGTAGAGATATGTTATGACACTATTGCATTCACTTTACCTATCATATAATGATAGAGACTAACTATCATGTATGTGATAGTAGTTATGAGTCACCACCCATCAGCAAAACACCTTTTTCGGCACAGTTACATCACTGCTCACAATGACTGACAGCAACGTCACAGCGTCACAATATATGACAGCATGACAGCGCACTAGTGGCACATTCAGGCACATGACGTACAGGGGTTACAGAGGTGTACATACATACAGGCGGCTGTAAATGTTCAAGTTCAAATTCATTTATCGACAATACAAAAACAATTGTATCTACAACAGTAGAGGTAGAGTCTCCGATGCACTGAAGACGTGCTCTGTTGGACAGATGACAAGACCAAGGACAGCAATGACGAAGACGGCGCAGCCACAGATGAGAGCCGTAATTGGAGGCCGTCTCTTCTTGGCCAGATGTGTGTTGACTGCGGTTGTTGAAATCATCGGACCGGAATGATTTGCAGTCCTCGTATTCGACCTCGTACATTTCTCCGCGTCGGAAAGGAGAGGTGTTATATACCAGTGGGATGTGAGCTTGAGATGCGGCTTGGTTGAATTGATCCGCATAGTCGTCTGGGAGGTTTTGGGGGAGGCGTACGGAGCATACGAGTTGCCTATTGAGCGAACGTCGAGACCTGCTTCTGCCTCTGGGTCGCGGAGGCGATTTTGCTTCTGCTCCTCTACATCAAGGGAGCGAATATGGTCCTTGATAGAATGGAAAGCAGCTTGAGAGAGGAAGACCTAAGTAACGAGTACGATGATTTAGAATCTCGTTTACCTTGTAGTTTCCGATAACCATATCCACTTCTCGTAAGCCCAGAAGACTTTTCGTCTGCTCGACCTTTTCCTTCGCCGAGCCATGCATGACACCTTTTTGAACCAGCAGCTCCTTGTACCGAGTGCAAAACTCGTCGGGGGTGAGCCCTGCCTCGAAAACAGTCGCGTTTCTCTTCGACACCTCCGTTAAACCCAAGCTCCAAATCTGGCCCTTTACGCTCCGTCCCTCCAATTGATTGGGGAGCTGTGAGTCATTTGGATTCATGCAGAAAATGAACCAATTTTGCGTATCCGACAGCGTCTCGAACAGCGTGTCCAGAGCGGACCTGAACTCGCCGGCAACGCATGGTGCCACACCCGAGGAAGCATTATCGTCCCCCCCCCCGGTCTTGTTCTTCAACATTGGCATCCGCTTAATGGTGCCTTTGCGACGTGTCGAGGGCGTGCGCATTGGTTTAACTGGCCGTTGCACAGAGACAATTGTATCCTCGTTCTTGGGGTGGGCTTGCGTCGCAATAGCCTGGCCCGAGAAGAGGCCCTTGATGAAGGAGTTGATCGACCCGGAGCCACTTCACCGTTTGGTCCCTCGACAGACGGGCCGTAACTGACATAGTTCGTCATATCATAAACGAGGCCATTGTAGATACCAATGGAGGAACCTGAGTATGCCTTGCCTTGATACTAGATATCTCCGATAATCGCACGGAAGTCGTGGTAACGGGCATTGGGATCCGTCATGTTGGCCGCAGTAAGCTGCACCCATGGACTGACAGAGCCAGAAACACCGTTGCAAAAGGCGCTGACCTACGAAAATGATGAGTGCCAAAGAAACTAAATTAAGTCGACGACGTACCTGAACAGCCTGAGGGAACAAGTTAGTAGCATCCAACCCACCGTACTGCTGCAAAATTGTTTTCGTAGGTATGACCTCGACATGGCACGGGCCTGTGCGAGGTATCGAAAGTCCATTAAGGCGCGGATGGCTATCACAACGCCTGTTGGTGCGGTGCCAGCTATGACAGGGATGATGTAACGTTGGATGTCGCGCTTTGCGCAACCGGTGACCTGCTTCAGCGCGGTAATGCCGTACTTGAAATGGCGCAGACCGACGGTTGGTTGTAGAACTGAGAAGTGGAAATCGATTTCTTTGGACCCGAGAGCGTTTTTGCACCACTGGACGTCGTGGTCCCAGAACTCCCCGTGCCAATGATGCAACATCTCCGGAGTCAAGAAATTGGCGGGATCGGATAATGGCCAATTATGCCAAAATGGCGCTGAGACTCCGCTAAGCCTGAAGGGTTTGCATTGAGTAAAGTACCTCTCAACGTCGTTCGGGTCGCATGTAATGCAAGCGAGTTGCGCGAGTGTGTCGCTCGGGTGCGCGGTTCCTGCCGAGTAGCATCGCCGAATTCCTTGTAGCTTGCCATAGTTACAGGGGAGGTCTTGCCACGAACACACGCCAGCATACAAGCTTCGGGTGTATCGGCAATGTATGCAGCGACCGGGGTAAAGCAAAACCTAAGATTTCCGACAGGGTCGGACATCATACGCCCTATACGCGCCGCGATCTTGACCGGTTCGAGAACTATGTCAAGGCATTGATGAAACAGCCATGCATCTAGGACAGAGCACATCCTCTTATCCGGGTGAAGGAATTCCACGATGGGCATGAGAGCGACCAGTAGGAATGCGTGTGATGACGCCTTGTTCCGCACAGCCATCCTGATATTCGCGAGACTGATCAGTAAAGGATGAGCGGCCTTCCCACCACACATATTGGTTATGTGTGTTTTGTCTGAGGATAAGACAACCCCGCACAGTGTTGCGCCTTCGGGGAGCTTGGACTGCATTGGTCAGCACGAGGAAACAGAAGATTGACATGGACTTACTTGCATCCACCATGCGAGATCTCCACTCATCCATTCGCTATATTCCCGTACTACCCTCTCCGCTGTCGTAAAAATACGGAATGGGGAATAATCCATGTGATCAGCAAAGTACAGATTGTTGAAAAGCATCTCAATACAGTCAAGAGAGTCCTGGTAATACAGAACAGCAGGTCTCTTGGTGGGATACGACATCGGCACGATCCTGTAGTTCCAGCGTGGTCCAGACGGAAGAAGCTCAGCACAAGCTCGCAACTCCTTGGCATTCCAGAACGAAAGCGGGAGAGTCCGTGTCTGCCAGAGAACATGATTAAGGAACACAAAGTGAATGACTGAAACGATGTACCAAGTTCAATCTGAGATATTCATCTATTTTCGCCATACTCAGGCCAGATTGAAGAAGGTAACTGGCCATCTGCCAATCGTCGTGACTCGAAAACGGGTAGTACAGATTGCTCCGGCAATGAAATGAGTAAGGGTCCATCGCGAAGCGGTCGAGAAATGTCTGGCCGACATTGTAAATCTTGCCTGCATTTCGAAAAAATTGGAGTTGACGGCCGAGCCCCAGCGAAGCCAGGAGTGCTGCAGACGTTGCCGCAGAAGGTCTCTGACTCAGAAGATCTGTGCTCCTCCAACTCAGAGGGGCCGTAGTATTCCCTAGCAGCTTCCAAGCTATTGTGAAGCGGAACAGGACCTCACTGCCATGAATTGCACTTGGACGTCTTCTGTGCAAGATGAGCAGCAACTCCTCGATCTGTTGCAAAGTGCTTGAGACACTGTGGACATTTCGGCATTGAGCTCAAAGAATGCTAGAATGTGCGGCACCGGCAGTGGGTGAGGTTTGACTTGAACTTGAAGTAAGAATGGGGTTAACTCACCGGAAAGCTTATCAATGCTGCGTCGCATAGACTGACACCTACACACGGAATGCACGTGGCTCATTACGCTGGGCTGGTTGATAGAACTGTCCTTGTGATGCATATCGATCAGGTGTGATCGGTTAGGCCAGTGACACCTGAAAGTTAGTTAGAATATGCAACCTGCGATGAATACCTAATTCAAGTCCATGAAACGATGCGAAGAAGCTGCTTGGGACGACGGGGAGAGAATGGAAGATGTACTAGCACTTCAAATTATGTAAGTGTAAACCTTTGGCGTCGCTTACTCTTTGTGCTTTAAGTTACCATCATTGATACTTAAGCCCAGCGAAGGATTATATTTCCGAGTCGCCCTCCACCTCTCCTCCGTTTCATTCATGGCTGACTTGTCTATGGCTAGCATAGTGTCAGATGTCCCTACCGAGCCCGTCTCTGACCAGGAATCGGGTCATCAAAGCTCTCCAACCCGCCATGAGGTCCGAGGTGGGCATAAGGTAGCCAGCACGTTGGCCAATCCTGGTCGTGATCTGGTCCCTCGAAACTTTTCACTGGCATGCACCAGTGTTCCCGAAACGCCTGGGGTTTCCTTCACTTCCAGTCTGATTTCTGTCGGTGATTACAGTTTCCGCGATGTCCGCAATCCGGTCCCTACCAGAGGCACTCCTTCAGCCATTGGAGCGTTGAGGCTCCCAAGAAATACAGTGTATACTGTCGCCACCCCATACAAAAATTCTGCTTCCCTTCGAATTCTGCATCGCGCAGAAGCGGTACAGGTAAGCACTATAGATTTTATGTGATAACGAAAACTAACTGGTCAAGTATGAGGAGGAGGGGCTAGAGCTCGAGGCTGGTGAGCTGTCCGTTCAGCCAGCGTTATATTGTCCTGATTGCCTTATAGAATTTTATCCCGAGCAGGAGAAGGAGATGGCTGCCCTCGTAAGTTGAGTTCTTACTTTTGCTATGCTCGGTGTAGATACACGAAGTGGTGTGTGAGTGGGGGTGCGAGGGGAAGTCGTCCCTGGGATCCTGTGGGTCAGGTAGGGTGAAGACAGATGAGTCCGAGCTAGAAAAGAGATGTCCGGTGTGATTCCGGCCGGAAAATGGTAGTCCGGAGCGCGGGAAAGCGGACCAGACTATCGGAAACGCGGGAAAGCGACGAGGAAAGGGGCGGGACGTGT
>JBBPPA010000797.1:0-17022 GCA_038091735.1 Leccinum pellstonianum
TCCTTCGTTATTCTTTCTATTGCAGACTATGTGTCTTGACATTATTGACAGCTACAATGGTCCTTCTCGCCGGTGGTTATCCCATGTCCTATCAGGATGCGAGGGATTGGGCACTCCGCCATTGGCCCGACATAGTCATCCGCAGCGACATCCAACTTACCATTGATATATCCGAGTATCTCACAACCCATAACATCCGCTTCCGCGGCATCTTGTTTGACTTCATTCCCGCAGAAATTGGTGGTGACTTGTTTGCCTTGTTTGTCTTTGGCTCCACATTTGATCCGCAGTCGACGGCGTGGGAGTATAAGCATCTTCGTGAGGATCCGATAGCATTGGAATTCAAGGCATGGGCGTTCAGCCACCCAGACGACAAAGAACTCGCTGCGAAATCAAAGTGGACAACAATAGCAGATCCTTTAATGGAGTGGCAATTGGTACGTCTCGTTCCAGCTCATACATTGATGCACTTGATACTGATATTGTACTAATAGTCGCGTCCCTCTCGTGCTCGCCCTCCCACTAAGGCTACTAGGAGGAAAAAAACATAGTCAGTTGTAGGTAAACGTTTCTTACTGTCGAAATCGTGTATTATACTTTACTCTGTACAAGCAGAACTTTCGGACGGTTTTGAAAGGCACATACAGTGCAAACGCATGTTCATGTTCATTGGTACGGCCCCTAGGAGTGCCGAGCTCCCCCCCCTAGCACAGCACGGAGCCGGAACGGACGAAAAGCACGTGGGGCGCACAGGCAGTGCAGCGCCGAGATGTAAGTACGAATGTCCCGTCGAAGATCTGGATGGCACAATCACTCAGTTCCGAGAGCTTGTGCTGCAGCTCCAAAGGTAACATTTTATTCCGTATCCTTGATTCCTCATATTCAAGATAATTCCCGCTACGTTAGTAGTACAATATAGGGAAATTAACAGTAACTCGAGAGACGTCTCTACGATGCAAGGGAGCCTTCGAGTGGTGGCTGGTTGTGTTTCCGCAGGACTTCCTCCGCACGAGCGGATGGCGATCTCCGTCAAGAACCTTACTCCTTCCATGTTCAGTCGTGAGAAGGGACCCGTCATTGCGGTGTCAGATCTTTCGATGAACATTCCAATGTCTGGTATATTCGTCTTACTGGGTTCTAACGAGTGAGTCCATATTGGTAACGAGTTGGCCGCTTGCTCTAATACCAATGTCCAGTGCTGGAAAGTCCACGTCACTTTCTATCATTGCAAACCTCCTAGGACGAAGCTCGGCGGGTTCGATCACCTTCGAAGGTGGCGTCAAGCCTCCTCAGGCTCCACGTGGCACGCTTGGAATAGTCCCTCAGAAGAATGTCCTTTTCCCCGACCTCACATGTTACCAGACTCTACGTGTGTGGCGTGCTATCAAGTACTCTTCGCAACCTGCGTGCGAAGATGATGACTAGTACGAGCAGCTGCTGCGCGACTGTGACCTTGGAAAGATTCTAGATACACTCGAATGCCAATACGCTTTCGGGCGGACAGAAGAAGAAGCTCCAGCTCGCCATCGGACTTGTTGGTGGTTCCAAGATTGTGCTCGTTGACGAATGCACTTTGGGCGTCGATCCTCTGTCACGTCGCGCTCTGCAGGACGCTGACATCAGTGAAGCACGACAGGAGTATTGCATTCACGACGCACTTTCTCGACAAAGCTGACCTTCTTGCTGACCACATCGTGATCTTGGCCGCTCCTGGAATGAGGGATCACAGCCGCAAAATTACGATCATTCCGTGAGTCGATAATCGGAATATCTGTAATTCGCGCCCACAATGACTAAATGATTTTTGGGGTTTGCAGCGCCATACGCACGTTGCACTCTTTGCCCAAGGAATCACTCTTTTTCTTTTCTATTGCACAGACAAATAACCGGAAAGTTTCTGCATGCATGGTACGGTATATTATACGAGAAAAAAAAATCACGATTTTCTTCTTTTTCCCATCTTGCAACTAAGAGTCGGAAAAATATAAAAAAGGATGGGGATCAGACGATACAAGGGGTGAATATTAAACCGACTCGTAAGTTCTAAAGGAAATGAAAATGAAATGATCGTTATGTTTTGATGTGCGGAGCGGCATTGAGAAAGGACGACAGAGCAAAAAACAGGAATCCAACGTTGTAGTGACAGAAATAGGCGCAACTATGTATTATGACCTAGAGCAAAGGCGCTGTGTCGTCCTTAGGTAAAAAGATGGAGATAAAGCCACGACACTAGCGCAGCCATTCCGCATTTGAGAAGAGAAAGGGGGGAATGTGGAGGGAACAAAAGAAAAAAAAAGAAATGCGCGTAAAGTGATTGGGGAAAAGTAAAAAAAAAATGACGGGATGATGAAGCCTACACTCGACGTTCGACGGATGCGCGAGAAACCAACAGGAAGGACCCAGCCCCCGACGCGCATAGGGAAAGAAACCAGACGACGATCAACGTTGCGAAGCAAAGAGCGAGAGCACCTTTTCAGCGTTCTCCTTGTACTTCTTCAGCTTTTTGCTCCGCTGTTTCTCCGGCCCCTCAGCGTGGTGAGACGAGTGTTTGGGCGCCTCGGGCGATGTCGGAAGTGAGACGGGCTCTGCGGTTTCGCCGTTGGACTGGTCTGAAGATTGGCTCTGATCGCCAACAGAAATGGCAGATTCCTTGGATCTCAACGAAGGTGACATGGCCATCGTGCTCGCGGCCGATACGGACGGAGTCAACAGACCATTGGATGAGACTGACGAGACAGTAGCGCTGGTCGCAGCGTTCGAGTTCGTAGACGTCTTGATCGTAGACGCGCTCTTGGCAGAAAAAGATGACGGCGGCGATTTTCCTTTCAAGAACTGCGGCGTCTTTCGGAACTTCAGGCCAGGCGCACGACCCCGGCGTTTTTCCGAGGGACTAGGCGAATCCGCCATGTCTACCGCTTGGATATCCGATTCCTTCGAGAGACCCGAGAACGACCTTCCGCCCATCCGTTGAGACGGTGTGGACGCTTTGCGGAACACAGCCAGCCTATACCGGTCCACGACACCGCGAGCAAATAGACTCGGACCCTTGGTGCCGTTGCGGTCTTCACCGTCAGCTTCGATGATATCCCAATCATCATCTTCCTCTTTCTCCGTCATATCTTCATCATCAGGACCATCGGAAATAAAGCGGTCCAATGCAGGCACGCCAGACTTCTCGCGGCGGCCACGAGCATTTCGAGCAGCCTTCGAGGGGCCAGTAAATTTGGCAACCTTGGGTGGCTTTGCGTCCTTGGCGGGCAAGGGAGGCGCAGATTCCGTTGGCTCTGCAGCGACGCTCGGAACAGGCGGTCCCGCAGCTTGAGGCGTGGACGAAAGGTCGGCGGGTGGCGCAGGTTCGACCACAGCCGTAACCTTTTCCGGTTCTGTAGCTTCTTGTGAAAGCGGTAGTGGTCGTGCCTCTGGCGTCTTAGGCTCAGGCTCGGCCAACTGCTCGACATTGACAGGAGACTCGGCGATAACCTCCGCTTGAAGAGGCTGAGCAGGACTGTCCAAGATATCGGCGGTCAGAACCGACGGGATATCTTCCTCGTCCGTCTCTTCCTCTCCTGAATCCCCGGAACCTTCTTCGTCGTCATCGTCCAAGATGACTGAATGACGACCCTTGAATGAATATCCATCGAATACGTCTATACCGTTCTCATCTGGGTGCACGGATGGGCTACGAGAGTGAGAGGGTGTCGGGTATGCGTCTTCCCCATCCGCGCCTTCCCCGTCCGTTTGATCACGATCCTGATCGGTATCTACTTGATCTTGATCATTAGGGTCATCTATCACTGGCTCCATATCCAGGAACGTGTCATCAAAATTCTGGGTATCGCTGGCATTCGAAGGGTCGATGGGTGGGATATAGGGGGCTGGTTAAAAAAAAAGAGATAAAGGGGTGGGTGTAAGTTGGTAAAACCGAACGACGGTTAACGAAGCCTCACGTATGTAGCGTTTATAGTACACGTGCGACCAGTCGCTAAAAACGCGATCAAATGTCAGACCAAAAACGACCATCACATGCGTGCTCGAGAGACTCACATCATCGAGAAATATGGGTGCCGTTTGATCCGTGGTTCACATATCCTCAAAGCGGGATTCCGTTGAAGTAGCTACGCAAAGGGCATATAAGCACACAAGACCATCCGCAAAGGCGTTGGTTGCTTACACCCCGTATCAAACTCTTCGTATCTTGGTCCATCGCCCTGTCTTCAGGGAATTGCAATTCGTCTTGCAGTACCCTGACGTACATATCCGAATGATTATTCGCCCAAAATGGCGTCTGCGACACAAAACGTCAGCCCACACGTGACAAGACACGAGCCAGTTGAACGTACGATTCCTGTCAGCATCTCGTAAAGCATCGTGCCAAAGCTCCACCAGTCGACTTCATAGCTGTATGGTAGTCCCTGTATGACCTCAGGAGCGAGGTACTCTGCTGTGCCGCAGAAGGTGGTCGTGGTGTCAGGCGGGACAGTACCCTGCCCTGGCCAAGCCGTGGAGAGTTCCTGACCCTTCTCGCCTTTCATCCAAGGCGGCGTTGCAGGTTCGCTCCCCGGTGAGGAATAGAATTCACCGCGAGTTCCCGAAGGTGTGGGAGGTGCCGTGATTGGCAATGCGCGACGGGGAAATTCTTTCGAAAGGCCGAAGTCGGTCAGGACGATGTGTCCGTCAGCACCAATCAGAATGTTCTCCGGTTTGAGGTCGCGGTAAATAACACCAGCCGCGTGGAGACCTTCCACGCCCTCGACAATCTCCGCGGCGTAAAATCGTGCACGGTCACGCCCTAGCCGGCCCCAACGTGCAAGCTGCGTGGCAAGGTCACCGCCTGGGTGGAAATCCTGTGGAAATTCAAAAGGAATGGTGTCAGTGGGATCGGATTCAGTGGAGTATAAAAGGGAGACGTATTCACCATAACCAAGAACAGGTTCTCCTTGTCATGAAAACTCCACCAGAGCTTGACCACGAACGGATCCTTGGCTTCCTTTGCCATACGCTTCAAGACGGCTTGCTCGGTCAAGGTATGCTGTAGTTCTTGGTGCGCAAGAACGTGACGCTTGGTGATGGCCTTGAGCGCATACAGATCCGAGCTCGTCTTCTGTCGCACTAGGAGGACCTTGCCAGCGCAACCCTTCCCGAGGACACGCATCATCTCGAAATCGTCAATGAGGACCTTGCGTTGGTTCTTCTTCTTACGGTTAGGGTCGGTCGACTGGGAACGCTTCTTGCGCGCACGACGGGCAGTGGTCGATATCGACGATTCATCACCGGTGGCGGATGATGTACCATCCTGCATTGTCGATGAGGTATGCGCCCGTCGGCTGGCCTTGTCAGGATCGGCCGATTGCGACCGTAGAATTCTCGACGTTGGGGTATCAGCGACGGGAGTAGGCAGGGTGGTCTCCTCCTCTTCAGCAGCCCGATTCGTACCGGCGTCCGTGTCGACACGCTGCTCAGCGACCTTTGCGCTGTCAGCTGGTGGAACGTCAGGAATCCCATCATCGGATCTCTCAATCTCGATGACCTGCAGTGGCTCTGCCAAGAACTGCAACGGGGGTAAACCAACCTCTTCTTGCTCTTTGATATCCTCCCGACGATCACTTCGGCTCAGATCATTCGAAATAACCTCCACCTCGACGGTTTCGTTTATGCTCTCGACGCCATCCATGATCTCGCTGAGATTAGCTGAGCTGATGTTGTCCGAGCTGGGCTGGGCTGACAGGTCTCCCTTGGAGCCGATGTGCGCCGCTAGGTCGGACCGTACGCGCTTGATCGCCCTCTCGGCGCGTACACTCTGCAGATCGTCTGTGCGGACGTGAACGAATCGTTTCCATGCGCGGGTCTGTCTGAGGGACGCGTCGTTGGAAACGGTGGTCAAGTAGGCAGCCAACGCAGTCATGATGGTATTGGTGGGTTTTCCGTTGGATGTGATGCTGACTGACGATGCAGAGAGGGCCGTGAAAGGGTCGCCAATCTCTTGCGAGGGGGAGACTATATGATCTGGCGTCGAAGCTCCAAAGTTGGGGCTATTCGGAGCGCGGACGGATGTCTGACGCCCCACCTTGGTTGTCGAAGGGGACGCGAGGCGCGAGAGGGTATTCAGGAACGTGGATTTGCGCTTTGAAGGCTGGTGAGGAAGGGAGGCGGCATCGATCGGCAACCTGGGGAGCTTGGATGAGCCATCCGAGTCATCGAGTTTGGCATGCAACTCGACGACCTCTGTGGCTGTGCGGGTCAGGGTGAGATTATGGATTGGGGCTGGACAAAGAACGGCGGTGTTAGCGATGAGACACGAGTACACGAAACGAAGGACAACATCAAAGGAATGTCGGATTACAAATGTGCATATCAAAATGCCGAAGAGGAGGGAAAGAAAGGGCACCGACGGGGTCGGAAGCGACATGTTCGCAACTCAAAAAGAAAGTGAAGGGTGCATGTAGGTGCGAGGCGTGTGGGGGAAAGGGTGGGTGGAAGGATGCGACTCACTCTTTATGTAAATAGAGTATGAGCGGGCATCATGCGGCGTCTCTGCGACGCTGATGCTCCAGGGACCTTCCTGGGCTTCGATGCGGACGGGAGGTCTTCGCGTGGACCGAGAAGGAACGGCGTCTAGGTTCTTCATACTGCGGACGGAGTTGTTGTTAAAGGCGTGTTGGTTGTGAGGGGAGGAGTTATGTGACTGGAAGAGAGAGAGGTCTGCGATGGCTGGACGTCCTACTCCAGATTTGCCGTTGTGTTGTGAGGGTCTATATGTGTCTACGCTAGCTCTTGTGGGTGATTGACGAGGGCGATAGGTGTCCACGGAGGTGCGAGTACGGATTGGGTTGACGTCTTTGAAAGAAAGAGCAGTGAAGCCTAGGACGGATTTGAGGTTTTTCTTTGAGAAATGGACGTGTTGGTGAGTGGCGGGGGCACTATGCATGCGAGAAGGGGAAACAAAAAGTATTTCTCGCCCAGTTGAGGGTTATGAGGAGAGAGGAGGTTGAAGGAGGGAGAGAGGACCGAGATAGATCGATGAATTTGGTAGAGCGGAAGTTGACAGTTTGTTCAGTTTTGGCGGACGTGCGGTGGGTGCGTGAAAGCCACGAGCAGCGAGAAAAGATGAGAGATCAGTTTCTCTCCCTGCCTCGAGGCTGAGCGGCGTCGTGCTAACTAGAAATAGCAAAGGTGGTTCAAAACCGGACGATTTGCCACATAAGCACCTCTCGTCGTCGTCGTCGTCGTCAACGTCGAAGAAGAAGTCGGTTGAAAATGTCGTTAAGGCGGAGACGTTTATTATATTACAACTAATAGTAAGTCCTCCTCGACGGATTCAACAAGAACGTAAATTATAATCCTCGCGGAGCTGGACTGAGATGTCAAACCACTTCAGACTCTCATGACGGCCTCACAGAACGTCAAGGTTGCGCAGTAAGAAGCCCGAACGGACCAGGGCTACCATTTTTTTTAACCCTTGGAACCATCATGCAGTTGCCGGATTGTTTCATAATCCGGGCCGACCGATCCTTGCTCGGTGACCTGGAGCTGGGTAAAACAGGCATGCTTGGGCCAGTTGGGGCGCCTGCCTGGAGATTCTCTGGGGGTTTGCACCCAACACCGCATGCAACACCAAGTAGCATGCCCGCTCTTCCATTCACGAAAGGGCTATGTAAATTGAACTGGGAAGCTTCCGTCTTTCCTCTCGTGGATGATGAAACCCGGGGATATCCGAGGGAAAAATCCCCCAGACTGCAGAGCGACCCTATACTAGCCATCCTAGCTGACATAAATCACCCGAACGATTTGAAAGTTGAACTTCACCCGCTCGTACGAATGCGTGCACCGTTCGAAATCAAGCACCAGTCAGGAGAACAACAGGGGTAATCTGGGTGACATGGGCGCACATAGATTCATGTGATGGTCAGTGAGAGAGAGAAAACTGGCACGACGGCCCAGCGACCGGGTTTTGGTGAAGCGGCCTCATGGCTTTCCCTCTTGGATACAAGCGTAACAACGTGCCTGGGTCTAGATAAAAAGCACAGCTCTCTTTTTAGCACCAACTTGCACGGGCGACCCCTCGGCTCTGGCCACCCCTCCTTACTTCCAGACAAGGCAGGACCCCTCTCCTGTGCTGGCAGTACTACCGGGTCGGCACGAACGCCAACGTTCGTCGTAATTCGTCAGTTTCGTAGCGGTCAGTCCTCGCCTTCCAATTTCGTTACCGCCTGCCGTCATTCCTGACACGCTCGTTCTCTCCCTCCCTGGTTCTGACAAAAAAAACGTCCAGTTCTTCAAGTCACTGATTGACAGACTTCGTCAGACGACCCATTTCGACCGCAACTTCCCCCTCGAAACATAGCCACCCTTTTTTTGCTTCAATTTTCGAGCCCAACCTCGGCCATATTTTTTTTCCTGTCCCCCGCTCAACCACCGTCCTCGAACGTCTCACACCGTCAAATCAATCCCAGCGCCGACATTTCTCACCCCATAACCCATCCCCCACTCCCCTCGTCACAATGGCCGCAGAACCTGCGCTTGAATCTATACTCACCAATGAGGAGGAAGATGAAGAACTCATCTATGACGAAGAGAGCGACGTCTATGAAGACGTATCGTGTCGTTCCCTTCTCGCCGCCGTTCATTTCCCGCTGACCTCTGGCGCGATAGGGTGAGAAAGAAGGGGAAGACGTGGACTATGACTCAGAGGAGGACGAGGAGGATGCCGAAGATGATCTGGGTCAAGGCGAGCCGAAAAATGTAGGGCTGTGCCTGTTTCTAGCGAAAAGACGTCCTTCTTATAGTCTCTTGTAGATGACTGCTCTTCTTTTGGGAAAAGTCCGTTCGTTCGTTCCCTCTAGAAGCATGCTTCGCTAATCTAGAACTGGTTGTAGCAAAATGGCACCACGGAGACCGAGGTGTATGACGAGGACGATGAGGACGATGAATATCAGGAAGACGCAGAAGGGATAGACGATAACCAGACCGATCTCTCGTCCTCAGTCGTCGGTTCAAAACGAGGTGTTGATGAGCTGGCTGAGGAAGACGCAAATGGTGACGAAGACGACGATGAAGCTGTTGTCACCAAGAAGGCCAGGGTGTAGCCCTACAAATATTGTCACAACGTGCTTAAAGGGAAGTCGTTCTTCCATGCTTTGCTTGGATATTGTTGTTACATCTGTTGGACGTTCGTTGCTGTTCCCCTTTTTATAGATCATTATGTATGTACGCTGATTCTAGTATGTATGTCAGTAGTCAAGAACTATTGCTTCCACGTGTATTCGTCCTTATCAGAGGAGATATCATTGATAGGCAATACGACTTACAAGTTATGTACAACCAATGTAGTATGCAAAATGTCGATATGATAGTAAACCAACTCCACCCTCAGCTCAATACCCTCGCTTTTGCTTCTCTGCATCCGTCAGAGGGACATACTACATGGTCCGTCCCAGCGCAAGATGGAAAACATGACGAGTTTATCAACGAAGCATCGAAAGAGAATCAGTCGTCAAATTCAGCGAGATCAAACACGTGTCAATGAGGACACTAACCATGACATCCATCAGCTCTTCCTTCGTTACCTTCCCGTTGGCGTCTTTCTCGATCCGCCAGATAGCCTGATTGTATGTACCGATTGGTATAAACATTCTTCCAGGCGCTTTGAGCTGGTCGACGAGAGCATCGGGGAGCCTCTCCGATGCAGCACCAACGTGAATAACGTCATAGGGACCTACACGCAAAGGAAATTGGTAGTAAGCAGAACGTGAACAGGCAGTGAATCGCTAACCATAGGCAGGATAACCTGCACAGAAGGGTGCGCATCAGCTAATCTGTCCGACCTTTACCAAAATTCAATGAGGCGACTCACCCTCTCTTCCGTCCCCAGCTACCAAGTGAATCCGACCTTCATCCAACGCAGGACCCAGGCCATTGTTAATCAAGTTGTGTTTAGACCACTCTACCAACTCGGGTATGTGGTCTATACCGACGACTCTACCCTTTGGAGCCCCAGGTTGTGATGGAGAGACGAGGTGGTGAAGCACGGCACACAAGTAGCCCGAGCCGCTTCCCACATCCAGAACGGTCGCCCCGGGGTGGAGGAAAGGAAGCAAGTCTTCCAGGGCATGAGCGTGCTGTGTGCGATGAGATTAGCAGAACGCGAGGAAAGATCCAGCGTTACCATGTGGGGCGCTGTTATGGTCGCGCCATATCCGATAGATCTGAATTCCCCATTGCCCGGGGTGTGGCTCTTCAAGGGCTGCTCGGCAGGGAGGAGAGCTGGACTCACTGAGGCGAATCTTCATACGCTTGTGATCGCTTCAGAACAAAGTTTGCGCGATCTACGTTGGCCATCGCCTGCGCAGTCATTAAGGGGTCGGTCAAAGGAGTAGGAACAAACGAGGCATACTTCGGCCACACGATCCGTGGTGATTATTCCATTTCTGGTGAGGTTGGCGATGAGTTCAGCGTTGGTTCTTCCTGTGCACCTCCAAGCCATGTTGAGCGACGATGACAAGGCACAGAGCAGCTGTTTGGCGTAGTTTACTCGGGCGCGTCATATTAACCCCTGTTTATCCGTATCCACGATCATGTACGTACGCACATCTGCCAAGGTACGTGCATACATTCAGCCGCTGGGAGCGTTTGATGACACGCCCTGTCTTTCAGAAACAACAAGAGTACCTGGAAAAGCTTCAGGCAGAAATAGACACGCTGCAATGCAGACTTGGGTATATGCGTATCCCATCGACTCTGATGCGCGTCGCGACATGATGTTTCCGGTTTTCAGACCAAACGAGAACGCGGAAGACATCGTTTCACGACATATCAAGCTGCTTCATCGCTACAACGAAGGCAAGGATGCGACGCAGGTCAGACGGATTCTTTTGTGTGAGGCATGAAACTGACAGTCGTTGTTTCGTCGGATAGATTCTCATCGGAAGGGTAGTATTCGGACAAACAGTGCGCATATACTTACCTTCCATGTACAGCTGGCTGCTATCAGGGGAACCACCATCCGTCAAGTCCATGAGGATATGGGCCTGCTCGACGAAGACGCAAACTAGTGCAACTCACTCATCCTTCCTTGTTTCTTGCATCTTCATTCGACGAGTAACCAACTCGTAGCACATCCTGCCCAAATACCTATCACCCTCTGCGGGTATCTGTTATAAGTTTCTACATCCTCCCTCGGCCACAGTTTCGTTGGAACAGTAACGTTACCCAGAGATCCCAATCCCATATTTCCATGCTCGTTCCAACCCCAGCCCAAGACCGAGTCGCCCTCCTGCAGAGAATTCGACATCGCAAGGACGTGCTCGCTCCCGCAAACAAAGGTCGATATGGCACGATCTGGAGGAAGACCGACAATTGCGTCAATCGCAGAGGTAGGACCCCGACCAAGCTGTCCTTGAGCATTGTTACCCATTGAATGCAGCACGCGTCCGTCCTCGTCGTCCGCTTGCACATATGTACCGTTCCACGTACACCCGAGCCTGCATATACGCCGTCTCGATCCGAGTATCGAGGGGATCTGTCCCTGCTTGTTCGATCCGAGGGCAGTTATACACCCCGACGCGTGTAAGATGACCGTATGCTGGTTTCCCAGCGCACACGAGACCATCGGATCCTCGTGTACATCGATCGGAAGTAACGTCGGGCGAGAGACGAAACGTGCCCCGCTCAGTTCCGACCCGAGTTGTCCGTGTCTGGCGGCGCCCCACCCAACGAGGACGGTCTGTGAATGTGGGGAGGATCCGGATGCGTCGGAGCGCGGCGTGACAACGAGCTCTGCAATGACGTGACGTGGACCGGCGTGGAGAGACCGCACGTGTATCGCCCGGGGTCGTTCAGGCGTCTTGTCCGGAAAGATGTGGTCCAATGCGACTACCCGCGGCGCGCCGCCCGTCGCCTGGGGACCACCACAACTCGGACCGTCGTGACGAACTTTCTTCCGAGTCCTCTGGTCCGATGGTTCTCCGGTGTCCACGCCCAGCGCGCCAAAGTCGTTCGACCCCATAGAGACTAGCACGTCCGAGTCCGAGTCCGAGTCCAAAGTCGAACTGCCACCACCTTCAGGGCGACGCGTGAACACGACGTACGTCGTCTCCCATGCAACAGCGACGATGCGCGGCGCATACGCGCGCTGCGTGCCACCACGATTGCCACCACCATCAGATACCGGGATCGCAAAGTCAGGAAGGACGAGCCGGCGAAAGACGACCGACGCGGCTAGTGGTTGTTCACGATCAGGAAGCTCCGCTGCTCTTACCCCTTCCCCTGTCCCTGTCTCTTCCTCTGCCTCAACTGCCCCACACCCGTCCTCATCCCCGTCAAACCCCATCCCGAGCTGCCCCTTCCCCCCATCGCCCGCTCCCCACAACGTCATACACCCATCGTCGCTCTCGAGCAACAGGACCGTATGGTTCGCTCCGCATGCGATCTGGACGACTCTGGCGGTGCGATCGGGGAGTTGCCACTGGCAATCGCTCGAACTCGAACAAGTTGAGCTTGGGTATCGGTCGTTTGGTTCAGGCTCACACCCCGCACTTTGGAATCGACAGGGCGTGAACGTATGCGCGTCGTCGTAGGTGCCGATACCTAGCTGGCCTCTGGCGTTGGAACCCGCGCTGAGCAGGACACGATGTGACCCCATAGCGATGGACTAACATCCAAACTCCGAATCTCCCCCCGATGCCAATGCCAATTATCAAACGTAGGATGGAACTATAAGTAAATACATCGGACATATGATGCGAAAAACATGATCGAAAAAAAACATCAAAGAGATTCGTGGTGAGATGTAATCTACCAAGGAGACATAAACAGCCTCTTGCACAACAACTGGTCTATATCCCTGGCTAGTTGAACTTGCAACCAGTGATCCTGACTGAGGCCATCATCAGGCGCGAAGAACATAAACTAGGCGAATATATAAAGGCGTACCTGAACCATCGGGCTGTCCAACGGCGTACAACATTTCCATGGGATGAAAAGCCAGGGACGTCAGTCTAGGGATGTACGGCGATGGCGGTCGTGTTGGATACACAGAGAGACTAGTAGGCAGACCAAGCGTCGTCAAAGGACTGAAATTGAGATCCGATATCGAATGTATCGTGAGACGTTGATGTCTCCAGTTGGTCGGGGTGAGAGCGGAAGTGCTGTTCTAGCGTCACCAATGACGACCCTGGAGAAGAAACGTTTTACGTACGTTGCAAAAAGACCAGTTTGGGGATGGACATCGAAACATGATAAGCCAGCGGGATGTGAATCCCATGCCTGGGCAGGACGGTCGGAGGCTCGCACGTCCCATAGACGGACCTCGCCGGAGAGACTGCAGACGATTCATTTCAGATACACTAACGAGACCAACGCCACATACCTTGCCGAAAGGAACTGTCCACCAATCCTCGGGTGATACCTGACGTTCTGCACCCATGCGTGATGCTCATGGTAGGATCTCACGACGGCGTCTTCCTCCTCAAGACGGCGATCAAACATCTTGACAACGCCATCCGCGAAGCCAGCAATAAACGTCGACGACGACCCATGCCCAGAAACGATCGAAGTGAGGGGGCTCTCCGAGTTGGTTTCCAAGTCCTAATATGGCTCGGTCAACGAGGTGTTTAATTAATCGAGTGCCAAGACCTTACCAAAACCTGTGATTCAGTATGCGCATCCCAGACTCTGATGATTCTCGAATCACCACCCACGAGGAGAGATCCCCCGGATTGTTTCCAATCCAAGATGAGACCACTCCCTCTCCGCACATTAATTACCTCGGTCAGACCTCGGAACGAGCTAACCATCTGTAATGGACCTTGATCCAAAGTCGGGTCGTAATTACGATATAGTCGTACGATCCCATCGGCTGCGAAGGCGCTTCAACAAAATGGGTGGTTTGGAAAAGAAGAAAACACAGACCTGAACCCGCCATGATGATACCCCCTACGTCCTGATTGATGATATGCAACGATGTTATGCCCGTTCCTCTGGGATTCCCGTTGCAAAAGTAATTCAATCGCTTCCGTTGGGACCAGTCCCACACACTACAGCCGTCAGTATAGCGTCGTATGCAAGCAGACATGTAACAAACCTGATCATGTCCGTGTCATTTGCGATGACGATATGAGGATCATACGCGTGCAGGGTCATGCAAAGCGGATTGCTGCTGACTTGCAGATTAGCCACTGGGCGATCCCATCGAGAATGTTCTGTGGATGTAGTACGTCAGTCAAGCCAAGACATGTCGCTCCAAGACCCAACTCGCCTGCCAAAGGTGCCTGCAGCTGGGTCTCTGAAATAACGTGCTCGTTGCGCTGCTGCCTCCACACTTGGTAGTTGTATTGCACGCTACCAGGTTCGTCCGCCTCCGCTTGCTGACGATTGATTGACAAGTGAGCGACGAAAAAACAGTACAAGGAAACACAACGTACCCTCATCTGCGGCTCTTTGAAATACTCACAACACCAATCAAAGAACGAGCTTTTGAGAGGCAAAACGTCTCGGAGTCCATTCCCAGTTCCACACCCAAGCGGGACGTTGCTTCCGTTGGAATCGACCGAGAATATACTCCCGCTCGGACTGCTCAGATCGCCACTGGGTCCGTGACCAGGTCCGCCTCTTCTCCCGTGTATAGCTACCCTTCGGCGTGAGCGAAGTCGCACCATGTCTTCTTCCATGAGCGCCTCCATGACGTGCGAGGGAAGATAATCAGGATGTGCCTTGTAGTGTGTGGGTGAAGGGGGCTGTGAGGCTACAAGCGTCGTACTCGTTCCGCTCGGCGTAGGTGGACGAGAATAAGGCGAGGTATATTGTGCGACATTATAGTTTGGTGAAGGGGGTCTGGAAGCGGCAAGGAAGTCAGGGCGAGACTGAGTCGGGATTGGAGACGGAGGGGCCCGAGAGTCTTCGGTCGATGGGAAGGTGATGCCGCCCGCAAGGTTACGGAGGACATTAGCAAAGGATGAAGTGCGTCGAATGGTGGAAGCAACACCCGAAGGTAACGTGGTCGTCACGCTATCACTGCGGGTCATCCCTGGACGGGAGAGCACTGGAGATGGTGGATGTTGCATAAGCGGCGATGACTGAAGGGACGACGCGCGAGAGTGAGACCCGCCCGCGCTACCTCTGAGGTCGACTTGTGAGGGTGGCACATCGAGAGATGTACAGTCGAGGCGGTAGAATGGTGAAGCTAAGAGGAGAGCCATGATGTAGTCCGCGATAGTCTGTGCAAGGGCAGCGACTTCGTGATACGGATCGGTCGTCAACTCCAATAGGCCCACGAAGATCGTGAAGAACGATGAAAGCAAAACACGGTTTTCCTCTCGCGCTCCGTCGTCATCACCAAACACGTCCAACCATTCGTTAACAGCGATGGAGGTCATTTCCTCTTCGTGAGGCTGCGCACTCGGGTCCAAACGCCACTTCCTGTCTTCTTCCCAGTAAATCCACGCGCAAATCACAAAGTAACCCCTCCACTCCTTGACGAGACAGCTGATGAGGATAAGAAGCTCCTTGCGCACCATTGGACTCGCGTCGTCCTTCACGGCAAGCGTCGCACCAGTAGCGACAGCCACTTCCATGCGGAAATGAATCCGTTCTTCAAGCTGGTACTGCGTTCCAGTGCCTCCACCCCCCTGTTTCAAAGAATTTGCAGACCCACTAGCGCCCATGAATGTACCCAGTGCGTAAAGAGCCGCTGCCCTGACCTCCGGCGAGTCATCAGACAGCAGCAGGATTAGCTTATCCTGAGTGCCTCTGTCGACGCCATAGACCTTGATCTCGTCGTTCCCTTCCCATATCTGAGCAATGCACAGCGCACACCACTGCCTAAGCAGAAAGTCGCCCTCGTCTAGTTTGTCGAAACAATTGTCGAACACGCGCTCTCTCCAACAGGCCATTTGGCCGTTGTAATAGTCCCGAGAAACGGCGGCAAGGATGAATGCGCACATGGCTTTGTGTTCTGCGCTATTTGGAAGAGCATGCTGGGGGTGTTCCTCCATGAGAGCCAGAACGTTGGCGAAATACTTGAATCCCTGAGTATTATGCAGGTCGACCTGGACACTGGGGTCAACTGCGAGGATGCGGGCCCAAATGAAGATGAGTACAGGTCGCAGGTCTTGGCCTGCGGCCTGCAAGAGCTTGGAGATGTATGGAAATATGCCGATTGTGAGAACGAGGTTGACAGCCCATGGACCCAGATCAACAAATTGAGACAGAAGGATGAGGGCTCGCAGTCTATGTGGTTGAGAAAGAAGGACTTGGAGCACAATGGGTAGCTGGTCCGGTGGCTTGCGCGGTACCAGGTCTCGGTCAGCCTGATGACTGGTAGAATTCGAAATCCCCATCACGGGGGTCACAAAACCGTTCGCACCGTCTGCGTTGTCAAAGCTGCTACAAGTCTGGGGAGGAAGCGACAGTGGACCTCTTTTCGTGAGTGCAGAGCCGCCTCGAGATATCCAAACCTCGAAGGCCGTGAGTTGATCCGTAAAGAACCTGCTCGGTATGTATTGATATGGTTTCTCAGCCTGCGACCCATTAGCAGCGCGCGGACCGGCTGGCCCGCCACCTGGACTCAATTTCCCCGCAGAATTTGCTACAACGCCTGCGGCTGTAGGATTTTTTTCAAGCAATTCAGGAAGCTGCCTCAAACAGGTATCGACAGCGAGATCCCAGGCAGCCCATAGTGCATGGGTGTTTGTAGCTGGGAGAGCGGGATAAGTGTGAGGGGTGCAATGATAATTCTTCATGATCCTTTCTGCCAAGAGGAAATTGCGGAACAGGGACGCGATGAGAAGGTCAGAGCGGTATAAGCGAGTGAAAACATCTCGAGGGAAGGTGGTCCATGCGATAGTATCTGTAATGGCGGTGAATATCCAGTTGAGCTCGCCTAAAGGGGTTCTCCGATCCTTGAGATCACCAGGGAGTTGCATGACCATATCTGGAGTGATGTTATTGGGCAGCTGATGGGTCATAATGAAGTATCGGAGGGCAATGTCGATAGGGGAAGTGAGACAGGACGTGAAGATATCGGCGGGA
>JBBPPA010000798.1:0-17014 GCA_038091735.1 Leccinum pellstonianum
GAGACGGCAGAAGAATTCTCGCTAAGGACGAAAATTTTGGGTGGCCATGTTGTGCGCCACCCCCTGGGTGGGATTTTCCGAGCTCCCACGCCAGACCCTGGGGAGCTTCCGGCTCGCCTGTCGGCTCGCGGAACCTGGGAAAGACCAATTTTCCAAAATTCCTGCATTTTTCCTGCATGTGACTTCAGGTTGGCCAAACCAAATTGTTGGGCAGATTGAACTAGAACTTATCGGTGCCAATAGTGCGACCAAGATTAGTGAGTGCCATTTGATTGGATAGTAGTTTTCTTGTAACATTGCTCAATTTGTTGTGTGCGGGCTGACTTGCTACCGACTCCTCGGACTCATCAGGCAACCACATCAGCAAGAACTTGAGGCCATCAAACACAGTGGCAGGATGCTCCCAATCAAGATCTGACTCGCAGTCTGACTCGGACCCTTGTGAGTCAAGTTCCTCCAGTGATTTGGATCTGTTCCATTGCTCCTTGCTCAGGTACAGTCAAACCCCTCATACTAACCCATACCCATTCCGGAGCCTCTAGAGGCTGTACATCAATTCAACCGGGCATGCTGTATATGGAAAAAATGTAGCTAAGATGTCATGCTACAATTCGTCTACCAAGCGTTTGAGATATAATTTTAGTGGTTCAGGTGACAGGTAGCTCCGAAGGGGGTATGGGTTATGAGGGGTTTGACTGTATGTTTCACCTCGTCTCCGCCCTCGCCTGCTGCAATGACATAACAGCGCGACACGATGACGACGACTCACCGACCGCTGCGCGCTTTCGTTCCGCCGACAGCGCACGACGGTCGTTCTCACCTCACCCCATCGTTGCCTCCCTGTTGCATCTGCCTACTCGCCCGCCCTTGCCCTTGCCCTTGCAACCTCACCCCGCCTCGGCCCCTCGCTGCATCAAGCACGGCGTGGGGCGATCGCCGCGTGCTCTCGCTCCACCGAGAGCGCACGACTGTCACCGTGCGTTATCACCCTCTTCTGCCCTCGTCCTCGCTTGCCGCATCGAGAACAGCGTGGGGGGACTGCTGTCTGCCGCGTGAGCGCACAACGGTCGCCGCACGTTATCGCCTCTCTATCTCCTCGCTATCTTCCGCCCTCGTCTTCTCAGGTTCAGCGCCACGAGTATGGATCATAATCGTGACCCATGCCCGTGTCACTGCCTATGTGTGACTCGAAGATTGTTTCTTGCCCGTTTCAAGGGCTGGCTATCATCGTATCAGATGTGTTAGGGACAATGAGAACTTTGGTGTGTGTTACTGCACCTTTTCGAGGGTGTCCATTCTTTACTGCGTTGGTGAGTCACTCTACCAAGTAGTACTTGGTCATTTCTTTTCTAATCCTCAGTCTGACATCTCGTTGTCTAACATATCCATATCATATGCATCAATCCTATATTCCACATTTCTTGGCTTTTGGGGGGCCTGGCCAAAATTTTGGGGTCATTTTTTTTCAAACCTAACAAAACAGATTTTGGCTCGTGCAATTTGTGCTATGTATTACTCAGGTCCTAGATAAAATCATTATACACTTTCAGGCCCTGAAAGTGTTGTTGGCGAGCGTGTGAAATTTCAATGACTGAACTTGTCCGCAAAATGCCAGAACTCTGAACGAGAGCGCCAGTGTGCCAGTGTAGAGAGAAAATACTATATACTCGACAATGTTCATGTGGTGTAGTGCAGACGAGGAACGGTTGAAAAATGTACTGTAATTTACAAGGGGTGGATGATGGCACGACTCGGAATCTTGTTGTCACCGGCAAGTCACCGGCCCTTATTGCTTGCCGGAGCCGTCCAAAGTTCGCCCTTGCCCTCCCCGCCTTGCCTTGTCATCACCTCCCTCCCTGAATCGAGGGCAGCATATGCCATACGCTCTTGGTGGAACGAGAGCGTCGTCTCAATGTCCTCGCCCGCCCTGTACTCCCTGCGAGTTGGTTGTGAGAGGTAATTGTAAATTGTCTTCGGTACCTCGAGGCACCGCCACACGTCACCGTCACGCGCGCGGCGCCCGGGCGGGCTTCGAAATTAGGTTCGAAAATGCATTAATGAGTCCCTGGATCCGTTGAAATCGGTCGATTGCCAGCGGTCCCGCCAACGCAGTACAGTAGAAACCTGCGCCATGGCCAGTGACTCGCCCCCCATATATAGTTGGGAGTGACTCAATTTGTTATGTCGAAAGACATGATTAGCAAGTACATACATAGCTTTGTAAATTCCTACTTACTAGATCAGTGCGAAATGACATTCTACTTATGTAACGGTATCCTGTAAAACCCTCATAACCCATACCTTTCAAGTTTGGCCTAAATGGACGGGTATGGGTTACAAGGGAGTCGACTGTAGGACATCTGACCTCGTACTACACCCGCGCCTAGAAGAGTAGGAACGACTGTCTTCCTATGGATCTGCCTACGGTGTCTAAGTAACCCGCGCCGCTGGTTATGTACAGACTGTAAAAATACTTACAGTCGCGGGTCTAGAGCCGGCATGCACAAATTAAGCCTATGATGGTAAAATGATAGTATGATAGTATGATAGTATGATACAGCGCTCTCAATGCTGAGGCCTTGAGGGTTCATCCAATGGACGTGGCCTTGCTTGCCTCGGGGCTGACAGTCTAATACTCTCAACACCCCTGCAGCTGAGTTACATTGAGGCAGCAAATCCTCCTCGATCTTTACCACGTGATCGTTGCTCGTTCCTGATAAATGAATGCCGCTACATAATAATGGTTCTCAATATTCTTTCTCCGTCTCATCCTCCTCCATGCTCAAAGGACTAGGCAAGATCACAAAGAAGGCCTCCACGGCCACTCTTTCAGCTGGTACCGATGAGCCACCCCGCTCCACGACGCCAACGCCAGCAAACCCAGAGGGCAAACTTACCTCTCGAACTGGCCTCTTGACTATTCGCGTCCTTTGGGCTGAAGGTCTTGCCCTCCCCGCCGCCACCCCTCTCCCTCCCGCCGTTCAGGCCGCCTTGTCTACACATCAGGCAAAGGTTGCCGCTTCCGTCTCCCCCTCCAGTGTCATGCAGAAACGCATTGCAAAACGTCATAGCGCCAGAGACAGCATGCAACGCACTCAGTGCTGGTGGCTTCCCTATCTCGTCATGGAGTTCGAAGTAAACCAGGTCCTCATTACTCCTTTAGGCGGCGACCTACAGAAACCACTGTATATGTACCAAGCACAGTTGTAAGTATTTTTACTTCTTTTCCGTTCCCGTTCCCATTCCCCTTCAATTAACCACTCACTAGTGATGTATCCCGTAACTCTGAAATATCCATTCAATCCTATCTTCGTGCCGAGCAACCAAAACTTGGCAACGATGGATTAGCTGATGACATGGGTAACGACTTCTTCATGGGCGGCATCAAATTCACTCCCGACTTTGATAATATCGGAACTGTTGGGCAGGATCAGTGGTATGATCTCACAGGCGGAAATGGAAAGATTCAAATAGGTGTTGCATACCAGCCGAGCTCGGTGAGCCCTCCTCAAAATATGATATTGTTGCTGTACCAACTAGATTTCAGGGCCAATCGTTGACCATTGATGATTTTGAGCTCATTACGGTCATCGGTAAGGGAAGTTTTGGAAAGGTATATCACTTTTTTTTTTTAGATCAGCTGTTCGTTTTTTATTGTGATTTCTGCAGGTCATGCAAGTCAGGAAGCGTGACACCATGCGGGTGTACGCTTTAAAGACTATCAGAAAAGCCCATATCGTTGACAGGAAAGAGATAACACACACATTGGCCGAACGACTCGTCCTTGCGCGGGTTAACAATCCCTTCATTGTTCCCCTCAAATTTAGCTTTCAGTCGGAACAAAAGCTATACTTGGTGCTTGCGTGAGTACAACGTTATCTGTTCGCATCAGTGAAGTTACACATCACTTCAGTTTCGTCAATGGCGGGGAGCTGTTTCATCATTTGCAGCGCGAACAGCGTTTCAACGAAGAACGATCCCGTTTCTACAGTGCAGAACTACTTCTTGCCTTGGAGCATCTCCATGAACTCGATGTCGTATACCGGTGCGTCTACCGTATCCGCTTGTTGACCGACGCTGAAGTTTTTCAGTGACTTGAAACCTGAGAACATTCTTTTGGACTACACTGGTCATATCGCTTTATGTGATTTCGGTCTGTGCAAGCTGAATATGAAGGACTCCGACACAACAAACACCTTTTGTGGCACGCCCGAGTACCTTGCACCCGAGATTCTCAATGGCCAAGGATACAGTTGAGATCACCCATTCGTTCCTTTTCCTTCATAATGATGACACACGATCATAGACAAGGTAATTGATTGGTGGACTCTTGGAGTCTTGCTTTACGAGATGTTATCGGGGCTCCCCCCCTTCTATGATGGTACGCCCATCATCATACTGACTCTGGGATGGGACGGGATTACTCATATCGATGTGGTAGAGGTGACGGACAAGATGTATCAGAAGATTCTCACAGATCCTCTGGTTTTCGGTCCCGAAATTGGTTCGGAAGCCAGGAGTATCCTAACCAGTCTTCTTGATCGCGACCCGACCCGACGTCTCGGTGTCAATGGTGCTGAGGAGATCAAGAAGCACCCCTTTTTCGAAAAGCATATCGAATTCAAAAAGCTTTTGCAGAAAAAGATTCAACCGCCTTTCAAACCTAGCGTTTCTAGTCCTGTGGTGAGCTCTTTTGTCAAGGACATCGAGTTGACATGGTGCTAAGAAGTTTCTCGCTACGCAGGACGTGTCGAATTTTGATACCGTATTTACCACGGAAGCACCTATCGACAGTTACGTCGACGGCTCTCAATTGTCTTCGACGGTTCAAGCGCAATTTGCAGGTACGACATCGCCGCATCTATAAACTGTTGCGGTGTCTGAGTATTTTATAGGATTCTCCTATGACGGCTCGGGCAATGTTCCAATCAGTAATGCATGAATATCCACCCTATAATACCCCCCTTGGATGTAACACGTTTCTCTGTCTTTCTCGATACCATGGAGGAGAATGGAGGAGAATGTCAGCCTGTGATCGAGCTACCGTTTGGGGCGGCGGGAAGTCCAAGTTACATGTCTAACCAGTTTCGCATGTCACGTACTTGTCGGATGCAAAATGTTGAAAAAAAAAAGTGTTGACAAGAGGGAGATTCGAACTCCCGCCTCCATACGGAGATGAGAAACCCGCCTATAGCAGGCAAGCTTAGGAAAGCTTGAGTCACACGCCTTGGACCGCTCGGCCATCTTGCCACTTGACATGTAAGAGACGGGAGACAGATACAAGTTAAACGATTGACGGTACTTCGACTTGCAACGCCTTTCCTTTCCTTTGACGATGGCCACCGTCACGCACGTCATCCGTTCCGATTACGACCCCGCAGACTGCGAAAGGCTCGAACGCGAAACCGGCCAATTGACAGTCGACGACCCATGGGAAACAGAGTCCTCGTTTTCCGCACAGCGTCGCATCCGTGCACCACCCACCTTTGTACCCGCGACCCTCACCTACGACGAATGGGGCGCCCCATCGCATGCATCCTCGTCGACCTCGAAAGAGCCACCAGATCAACATCGCACCACGTCCGCCGACTGGTACAAGTCTCTTAGGCCGACCGCTCCAACGTCCTCGCGCGTGGATGCGACGGCTCGCTCCTCCAGCGTACCCACTTCCAGCTCCCCAAACCCGAAACCGGCGCAGCCACCATCCCAAAAGGAGCGCGTGACGAAGAATAATTGGTTCATCCGCAATGCGCTCCGGTCCGAACCTTCGACCAAACCGAGCTCGCCAGCGCCGTCACTTGCGGATTTGCTCGCGCGCGATCCGCCGCCGTTGCCTTCCGAGGGCCGCTATGTGCCCCCTGTTTGGCTGCACATCGGTCCGTCGAACAGAGGTTTTGGCATGTTGGAGCGGAGTGGGTGGAGGGAAGGCGAGGGATTGGGTTCCCATGTCGCCCGTCGTGTGGTCCCAAGGGATACAGACGAATGCAAGTTCGACATTCGGACGACGCGAGAGGTAGTTGACCTCACTCTGTCGGATTCCGAGGGATCGGAAGACGAGCTCGAGGAGGATGACATCATTCAAGGATCAGTGCAAACGCACGCTCCCAGCGACCAAGAGTCCGCATCCCATATGCAGAGGTCATTGCTGACTCCCCTGCCGACTATTCTTAAGGCAGATCGATTGGGCATCGGTCTGAAAGCGAAAACGGAGGGCCCGTACAAACAATCCAAGAAACGTGTTACTCATGGTGCGGCTGCTCTGGCTGCTCATATCAGGTCTGCGCAAGAAATGCGCAAGAAGAAAGCAGCATTTGGGAAGGGGAGGCGGGGGTTTGCCAAGGCTCATAGAAAAGAAGAGGATAAGCGGAAAACAACGTTAGCATACTTCAACGAGTGAGCAAAGATGGTCATTCCAGGCTACAGCGATTCATCTTTATTGACAACATATTGATACATGCACGCGATATGCTTGATACAGCCGGGACAATCGTAGATGCAATTATGTAAAAAACCAAGATCGTGAGTTATGTATCCAGAGGAGTAATATACACTGCTGGCTGAGACGAGAAAACAGAAAAGTGTACCATCCATTTGCCATCCATCCTCTAAATTTGTAACTGCTACAGGCTTGATCAGTAAGCAGAATAAAGCAAACAATAGTTCGATCATCATGTAAGGACAGGCTCCCCCCAAATCCCCTTGGCTGGGTCACAACAAACATCGCGGACATACATCCTGAGCCATTGCACCATCTCCTTGTTGATTTGGTGGCAATGAGTCACATCAATTGATGTCAACCGGTGAGAAGCAAAGACTGGACTGCAACGTCCCGAAGAAAGCGCCTGAACGTGCGCAGAAGCTGACGCGCTGGATATAGCGCGCAGTGCCGTCGTCGAGGCGGAAGACAGCGGCGTAGACTTGCCGGAAAGACGAGATTCTACTAAGCCGCGCAAAGAGTCCCATTCCAAATTTGTGCATCCATCGAGGCTCAAGCGCTCCAATTTTGGGCAGATCCAAGGGCGCAAAGCGGGTGGTGTGGACAAGTTCTACACCATTCGTTTAGTTTTATAGGAATTCAAGACAATGAAGTCCTACTTTGAGTAGAAAACTTGAAACATCTTCGACGTCAATCAGCTCAAGAGTTGTGAGTGACATCAGTCGCGTCAACAAGGTCACGAACTTGGATTCGTTGAGGAAGCTGGACTCGATGTGCAAGTGGCGAAGAGGAAGTGATGTGAGTGATTGCTGTCTGAGGTACTCGAGAATGGGCGTCAAGTTGTCGAGATAACAGAACTCAAGTGATTCGAGTGCGGGAAACGATATTTGACTGAGCAGCATCCGGATGCGCATATTTCCAGCATAATAGAAAGAAGCCTTGACAAGTCGAGGTAGCTTTACGGTCTTGTTGGATATAAACTCGGACTCTGGATGCATGGATGCATCCGGATCAGCATCTGACATGTTTCGAAGAGCGAATTCTTCAAGTTGCGGACAAGCACGGAGCATCTCGAGGATTTTGTCGACCGAAGGTGAGAAACCATTCCAGTATCCGCCTAGTTGTAGGACACGTAGCCCGGACACGATCCTCTTATCCCAGCTGAAATTGAACGAGGTAAATGAACATGAACGGAGGCGGGGGGTGTGGCCGTTGAAAAGTGGAAGACAGGGTGAAGAAGAAAAGTGGTCCTCTTGCATGGAATGGAATATGCATATTGTCAACGTTTCCAGGAGAGGTGCGTCCTCCTTACAGCGCAAAAGTGCAGCGTGTGCTTGGGGTCTATTGGGTACGCTGAGGAAGAAGGATCTTGCGCGCCAAAGCGCGGGGCGGAGCAAATCCAACGCGCGAATGATGTTCTCCATCTCGTCCGCCGTATTCTCCGGGCGAGGGGTGAAGTTGACGGTGATGTCGAGGGGGACCGATTTGGACCGAGCCAACTTGCAGCGTGCCTTCTGAAGAGAGTCATGAGGGCTGATGCAGATGGTCGCCCACAGGGCCGGTGTATTGGTGAGGACGTCTCTCCAGTAGCGACATACGAGCATCAGACTGGACACCAACAGCGAGTCTTGGTCTCCGGACTGACAGACTCCGGTGATGAATATAGAGGAAAGGATTTCTTCGGGGAGACGGTAAATGGGGGACTGTAAACGAACGGCTTGTTCGAGATGCGATTCGAGTTCTTGACGTTGGTTCAGCAAAGAAGCCATCTGGGTATCCAAAGAGTTGAGTGCGTCTCTGAGGTCTGAGATCGACGCTCGGGAGTTGTAAGAGCTTGCAAGGCCGCCGATGGGGTTCGGACGGAGCAAGGGACTGGATGGGGGGACGGTACGGGTTAAGGAAGAGTGCTCGACAAAGCCAGAGAGGGGGGATACGAAGTGGACGTCATCGTAGTAGGGTGGCGGAGGGGAAGAGGGCGAGCTGGAAGCAGATGAGACTGGACTAGATGACCACGATGTGAATGCATGAGCGTCGACGAGCTTGGAACCGTGACGATGGCCGCTGTCGTCACGAACCAGACGAGACAAGGACGGGCATTGCATGGTGACGATGAAGAGAGGGATGATCGATAAGTCAACGGGATTGTTTAAATAATCGCGAGCGTGGTCTCAGGGCGTGGAGAGCGGCTGACAAGCCGGAGAAATCAGACGGAGACTATCAGTAAAAGAACGCGGGGAGAAGGAGGGAAGAAACAAACCTGGAGAAAAGCCTCTGACTGGGACTGTTCGGATGAGGATCGAGATGTAGTATATATGAAGGACATGGCGGGTACAAGAAAAACGAGATGGTGGTCGACAAGGAGCACGAGGCAGGGCGCATGTCGCGATGAGTTACCCCAGGAGGCGATTTGGGCAACAACGTGTAACGGCAAAACAGCATCTCGAACACGAGGAGTAACAACGAGGCAGCAATGTCTTCCCACACACGACGCCTCTATCCCGTCTCCACCCGCGGTACCATCTCACCGTCCCCCCGCTCCATCAAAACAACCCCGTTGCCGAGACACGAACCCGTAATAGAAGAACTGACAAAGTACCTGCACCGGCTCACCATCAGCCCGTCTACGCAAACGCGTGAATCACCACCACACGTACAATCAGATCAAGAAAGATGGTCAGCGCGCTTCCTACAGCATCCGTCAGCATATCATCGCCTTTCGTTCCGTACGTAGAAACAATACCAGCAAGCCAGCTCGCATTCCTTATCAGGTAGTTGCGCTCCATCGATGCAACTACAATCGACAGCGCATATGTCCCATTCCCAAGAATTGCAAACAAAAAAAGGCCCGGCGCAAGCCCCTCGCATCTGGTCGTCATGTTCTTGACTGCGGCCCGCGCGTCAACAACAGTCTCCTTTCTCGGTCTGACACTCACGTATTTGCGGAACTCGAGCCCCCACTTCAACTCGTTCAGCGTGCACTCCCGATCATACCCACTTCAAACTCACAGTATAACAGCGCGCTCGTCCATCCAATCACTTGAACTCTCCATTCGAGCGGTGTGTCCGGCAGAAGAGGAGAGGGATCCTCGTGTTGTATCCGCTCACTAATCAGACACGCAACAACTCCTGTGGCCATGACAAATGCCACCGCCGCGGCGTACTGCACAAACACCCTTGTCAAAGAGGTTGGGCGAGCCTCTGATCCATGCACCAGGGCATTATCACCAAGCAGGCAGGACTGCTCTGTCGAGTCGTCCGGCGCTTCCCCCTGCAAGAAAATTCGATGTCCCCCAGCGCGACCCTTCCATCGATAGTAGTATACCTGGATCAGCAGGGTGGTGTCGCAGAGCGTGTACTGTCAATGCACCGATCAGACACATCGGCATTGCACCCACGAGCACTTACGTAAATGGCGAGGATGATTACTGTAGGTAGCAGGCCTGCCAGTACGGCTCCACCTAGATTGCACACGTCACCTAGAAGCCATATGTAGATAAAGAGAAGGGATAATCCCTCTCCGCTTTGCAGTTGATAGTTCTCTATGATCTGAGGGGAGTACACAATCACCCTGTGATCGATCGTCCAGTGTGAACGACAAGTTTGAGTACTAGTCCCAAACAGGAAAACTCACCAGCATGCTATCGATATCCAGCCAAGCTGCGAGAGCACTATCAACTTGGAATCTCTGTTGTATTTGGAGACTGACCGCATTGCTTGCCATACCCTGAGAAAGCATCATTGATGTTCGGTGACAGACGGATTGAAGGTATGATAAGTCTGTTTTTCCACACAAGATATATCCGGAAGCAGTCACGTGACTCCTCTTCACAACTATTCCCGGGTGTCGCGTTAGTACTCATCATACCTTTCTCATGAACAGCCAAGAGGCATTTCGGAGATTCGCGCAGCAGGTTCAGCGGGCAGGTGGACAAGGTGGTGGTGGCTTCTCTGGAGGACCTGGTAGATTTTTGGCCGGAGGAGGTTTGCTTGCCACGCTCATTGGTGGCGGTTTGCTCCTCAATGCCAGTCTGTTCAATGGTGCGTATTTTCACTCATTTTATTCTCTCAGAGAATCATGTGGGTATTGTTCAAAGTCGACGGTGGTCACCGTGCCATCAAGTATACGCGGTAAGCACGGCGAGCCAGCTTCGGAGCTCATTTACCCACACTGTCTTGTTCAGTTTACACGGTGTAAAAGATGAAGTTTTCAACGAAGGGACGCATCTTATGGTGTGCATACTGTTTCACTTTGCATTTCACGGCCACTCAGTTGTCTCTAGGTCCCTTGGCTTGAGACACCGATAGTTTTCGACATCCGTGCCAAGCCTCGAAGTGTTGCAAGTTTGACGGGGACGAAAGGTGCCGTTTTTTGCATCGTTGAAATCCATTTCTCTGAAGCGCATCAGATCTGCAGATGGTAAACATTACGTGCAGAGTGTTGTCAAGACCATACACCTCCGCATTGCCCAAGATTTACCGTGAGCTTGGGAAAGACTATGACGAGCGCGTATTGCCTTCCATTGTCAACGAAGTCCTCAAAAGCGTGGTGGCCCAATTTAATGCCAGCCAACTCATTACACAACGTGAAATGGTTAGTGAGGCGTTGAATCTGTAGTCAAGGGGATCGCTGAGCGTTCCGTGTTAGGTCTCGCGATTGATCCGCGAGAATCTCACAAATCGGGCCCTCCGGTTTGATATCGTACTGGACGACGTTTCTATCACACACGTCGCGTTCTCCCCTGAATTCACGCATGCAGTCGAAGCAAAACAAGTGAGTCTACTTTGATTATTCGTCGAACTTATGTCTCATCATCATCTACTCTACCAAGGTCGCACAACAAACAGCACTGCGAGCTGCATTTTTGGTCGACCAAGCCATACAGGAAAAACAAGTAAGTTGCAACATTTCTGGCCATCGATCTTATCTGACTGACTTTCTGTAGTCTATTATAGTTCGTGCGCAGGGTGAAGCACGCAGTGCAGAGCTGATTGGCGAGGCAATGCGAGCTAACAAAGGTTTCCTTGAACTTCGGCGCCTGGAGGCTGCTCGCGACATTGCAAACGTTCTGGCTACATCCGGGAACCGCGTCATGCTAGATGCTCAAAGTTTGCTTTTAAATGGTGAGTTTTGACCTTGGTTATTGCATGACATAGTCGTTCCTTTAACTCACCGTTTGATAGTCACCGGCGATGACACAAAGGAACTCTTGCGAGTAAAGAAGTAAATTCTTTCTGTCCCTTAGGTCGTACTCCGATGTTATAATGATTGTGTCATTTGGCATTCGTGCTAGCCTAGTGTGTGGCGAGGAAGTTGTGATTTCCCTCGCAGCCTGTCAGTATTGAGAGTCTTGAGACCATCGTCTTGATTCGGGATCCCGATTCGGAAGGCGAGGCGGGAAGCCCCGACCACTGAAGGGTAAGTAGATGGTGACGATGGCACGTCGCCTGACTTGCCTCGCTCTCTCCCGCTCCCGAGTCCATCGTACTCGCTGTCATCCTCACTTACGATACACACACGCATCGTCGTGGTGCTGGAGTCCCTCACTGTCGCCCTTGCACGCGTACTCCACACCTCGCCCCGTCGCGTGGCGACGGCCGCGCGCTCTTATTCACCATGTACCCAGCATCCGCACTAATCCGGTTTCTCGCAGGGCCCGCCCAGGGTACCGTCGCTCTGTTGCAACATAATCCCCATTAGGCGCTATTCCTGCTGCAGCGTGATCCACGCGCTCGACCCACAGGGATCGGCGTCGATAAACCCACATGGCGACGGTCGCCAGCGAGTCAGGCAGCACGCCCGCTACTGTGCTCGCACTCCCTCCCGCCTCGTCCCTACCGCACGCGCACGCGTGTGTTCACACTATTTCCTTCCCCTGTCCTGTCTCGCCATATGGAGGGGTACCTGCACTGTTCCCTAGACCTGCCAGTTGTGTTGCAACGGAATTATATTCTGTATCCACGAAATGCATAGTGGTGGTATACTTCATCATGTACGTCCGTATATTTCACCTTGTGGCTGCCGTGGGCCATGCCTTCTAAGAAATGTGATTGGCAACTACAGAGCTCGAGCTTCATATGCCACAGGTAACAAAGGATACACATCATTATGCTATACAAGTCTTTGTTTCTTTTTGACTGGCTGATCGTTACCTGGATCCTCTGGAGTCATCTGCTTTGCCTCGATGAAATCAAGCAAAGACTGAAGCTTCACTCTAACATCCCCACTTCCCTTGAGCTCACCAATAACTTGCCTATAAGCATTGGACACCTGTGTGTGTAAATTTGCCAGTTTGTCGCTTGGAAAGCTAAAGGGTGCGAGAGCAGAACAATCTTTCTCCAGATCCTGATAGTTTTGAAGGAGGGTGTCTGCCAGATCAAAGATGGGCTTGCATGTGTCTCCATATGTCTTGGAGAGGGTATTCCTGGCCTTTTCACGCCCACGAGGTTGCAAAAAGAATAAAAGGCGATATGGTCCAGGTTGATTAGGGCCCGGAAATGCCTCTTGCAGGGAAACTTGCTGGGCATTCAGGTTTTCAGTAGGTGAATACATATCAGTGTAACGGAGTAGAATCCATATGGTGCACCACCATAAGGATTCAAGGTCATGGAGGGGGTTCATTTGAAATAGAGGATCTTCAAGCACTGATCCTGGCAGGAAAAGATAGCGTTGGGTCTCTACCTCTAGAGCCATGAAATCCCGTGTGCCCTGCTCACAGTGAGAAACAAATATGGTGGGTTTATTGTCAACCAATGACAACTCACTGTTCGAACCTTATGCAAGCCTAAAGAGTTCACTTTTTTTGCATATTCAAAATCAGTCAATTTCCCAATGTGACCACCGTCATTCACAATCCATAGTATGTTGCTGACACTGACATCACGGTGCACCCAGCCAACTTGATGCAGATAGCCTAGGGCTGTTCGTCCCATAATTATTGCACAGAAAGAGTAATATGATAGAGCCACTCACCCTTCTGAGCACCAGACAAACAATCCAAACTGTCATCTAAATGATCAATACTTTCGAGAGGCGTTCCCACTTCCTCGAAGACAGCACGAGTGTGTACCCTGCAGGGGATATAATCATCATCATTGACTGGAGTCTGATGGGCTTGGAAGTCAGAGCCAGTGTTCGGTGGTATGTGCCCTTCACTGGCTGATTGCGTAGACGACGTGCCAAGAGAATGCATGATGTCAGGGTGGATGGTGATCCATGATAAACCTTTCTTGAGGCTTGGGCTGAATGTCACATCATTTCCCCCAGAGACATCTTCGAATGTTTGAACCTTGACAATATACTTCTCGGCTTCTTCTGCCTCCTTAGCTCCTACCACCTCCCGTATGTCGCCGAAGATCTGCTGCAAAATTACCCCCTCCTTCTCTCGGCTTTCCTCCCGCCACGAGTCCTTTATGACTACAACGTTCCCATTCTCATCCTTTGCTTCGTACACCCAAACTCCTCGTCCAACAATGGAATGTGCGCCATGATTGGCTAGTAGGCGCGTCGTGGTAAAGAACTGATCTTTGACTTTGAACTTGTATTGAACCTCGCCTTGGTCATTGATGCGGCTGACTGTATTATCCCACCCAAGCTCATCGTCTCTCTTACTCCCAATGGAGTGAAACAGGGACATCACATTCTCAACATCCTAGACACTATCATCAAGACCGAAGCAGCGACAGTTTGCAATTGAATGCCATACCTCCATAATGTCAATCGGTACAGACGCGGCAAGAAATGCGCGATTAGAGTACCAAATTTTCATTTTAGTGTCCTCTACGGTGAATCCAAACGCAAAGCGCCGGAGCGGATCCTCGCGCATGATTTTGTGCAGGCTCCATATAGTTTTCACTATGTTCTAACATATCAGAGTTGGTTGAGAGTGGTTTATGTATCCGAAGTGCGCAGAACGTACATCATTCGCTGCACATTCGCCTGAGGCCTTCTTGAACTCGAAAGGAGCAACAATGTCGAACGAATGTGTTTCGTCTGGGCCGCCAAGTATGATGCATGCATTTAAGCGGGGCTGATTTTTGCGTTCGGAGAGGAGTTTTTGGTATGGACTTGCACCGAAGGACACTTGACAATTGGGTATATGTGCGAAAATACGGTTGATGATGTTACGGAATGGGTTGAATGCTACACTTTCTGAATCGCGCGATTTGAACGGCGGGGTCTCGAAGGAAGCCCAACGCGCCTTGCCATCCGAGCCAATGTTCAACGTACCATCGTCTACCAATGCTTGGCGCATTCGCGAGCACTCAGTTGTACACGGAAAACCGAATGTGGAATCGATGAAGGTGGAAAATGGGAACTCGAGATATCGCTTGAGGCCCTTGAGGACAGCTGCGCGTGCTTGAAATAGCTCTTCTGATCGATAACCACTCTCTACAACGGAGGGTTGGATGGACGGTGTATCTCCGAGTCGAAAAAATGGGGGTGCATGTGTGCTGGCCATTGCGACTCGATGGATCGAGAAAGTGGGGGATACGGTACTAGTGGATACTAGGGTTATCAAGTTTTCGAGGCCCGCAGATCGACAGCGTAATTGGGTGACCTAAGTATGGACCGGTTGTATGGACCGGTAACTGGAGAAGGGATCTAGATCAACAGATTCCCAGCTACCGTTTTTCTGACGGGCTCGCAGACTGGGGAGGAGGTGGGGAGGAGGCAAGCATTAGTAACGAGACGGCTGTGACGGAAAGGACAACAGGTACCGAATGCGAACTGGGAGGAGGCATCAGAGGGGGGAACAAACCATTGACTGACATCACGTCGGGTCAGCACTTTAGCGGTGGGTCCACACGAAAACGACGACGAGTAGGCTGGTTATCAGTTCCGTATTGAAAGCCCCTTTCAATCACCCGCGCCTGTTGTTTTCAACTGCTTACTTTGAGCGTGACAGAGAGAGTGCACTCGATAGAGATGTTCTGATATGGAGACGTAACGCGGCTACTTGGAGTTGGTAAGTAGCGATTGAATGTGAACTCGGGTCTCGCGAACAGTGATGAACCCCTAGCGGCTGGAAGAAAACATTTGCAAACATAGCGCAGCCGCCGGTTGATCACTCTATTGCGGGGTTCGAATGGAACACCGCCACTCTCTCGTCACCCTTCGGTCACCAAATTTGGCAAGTCTCAAAGAAGCCGACCCGTCTCGCGTTCCATTCATCTTCTTCGCAGGCAATCAGTCATGTCACGCAGATCTAAATTGAAACGCCCAAATTCCACTCTTACTGAAACGCCTTCGGACAATGTCCCTCAGAGCGAGGAAAGTCAGGCAGGTCACGATCCAAGCATTCGGCCAGATGCAAAACGCGTTAGATGGGGCAGCCCATCAGATTCTCTGAACGAGCGTGATTCGTCAAGTTCAGATGGTTCCGGGTCACTAAAAGTAATGTCATGTCACCCGTTTTCTACTTCTTATTCTTAACTACCACATAGATCTGTCTGAGCATCTTTTGTCAACAGTCGGTTTGGTATGTTCAATGGTGTCGCGTCTCATGCTCATGTTTATACCAGTGGTCGTATCGGCTGTGCGTACTATGACCCAATCAAATGCGTCGTATATGTGCTCGAGGATACTCAAGAAGGCGTCCATCATGACTTGACGAAAATGGGTTCGTAATGCTGAATTTGTTGTTTGCGTCTCAAGTCCTTAGCGTCCTACTGTTAGTTTTGGAACATTCGGATCCGAGTTTCATACTCACTAGCTCAAGGGCGGATGATCCTTTCATTTCGGTGTTGCAACATCATGGTGAGTCCGTCTGCTCACCACGCATGTAGCATACAGCCACGTTTACCACAATTTTTGGGCAGCGGAAGCTACCGGTGGCACTTTCCAGATCAGACCGCACAAGGAGTTCGCTCCTAACAAGGGCCGGAACAAATTATCGTCGTTGAACATGCTGATTCGCTTTGGCGGTGACTTGAGCCTGGATCCCAACCACGAGGACAGGACCGATAATTCTTCAGCTGTCGGGCTGAGGAACGCATATGATTTCATGGAAAAAAGAAGAGAGGCCACCGGAGATCCTGCAATGGAACGGTGGAACGCTGCCGTACGCTTGGCGAATTTTGCTTCGTTGGAGTCGGCACCTCTTTGCGTAAGTCGTTCAATGATGGGCGTGAAATGAGACGACATTGCGTGTAGCTATCCTCGGTAGGGGCCCTTCTGGACTTCCTTACTCGCGAACGAGCAACAGGGGAGCTAGGTGATGTTGACGAAACAATGGAATCATATATATCTTGTATCGAGGTCTTAACGCTGTACGCCACTTTCTTCACACCGTTCTCTTTGCTTAACAACCATTAGTGACCAGGTGATGCACGTCAACGCAGATACTCTTTGGTAAGCTCACTCGTTTCATGATATGTTTTCATATAGAGTTTCTGCCGGAGCAGCTCCTTGCAGGTATTTGAGAGCGAAAATCATGCTAGCATCCACTCAGACCAAACCAAAGAAGGACTGTCACTTTTCGGTAGATCGTTTTATCGCCGACTATGCTCTCACTCATATGACTCGGACAAAGGTATACTAAATACTACTCGGACTGCCTTGGGTCGCTCGTTGCTTCG
>JBBPPA010000799.1:0-16969 GCA_038091735.1 Leccinum pellstonianum
GGGACGAGGATGACGGCGGTGATGGCGGTGACGAGAGGGACAGCTTGGACGACGGCGAGGTGGACGGCTGCGGCGATAGCGAGGTGATGGATAGCGAAGACGGGGGTGGAGACGGCGGCGACACTTGATCTCGACCGGCCTGATACTCATGCCAGGCCCTGGCAATATACGCGCTAAATAACGGGTCAGCGAGAGCATCTGGAGGGATGACGGACGGCGTGTCTGGGGTGCGATTCAACGGCACGACGACTCGAGACTGGGCGGCGGCGGAAGTGACGGTGGTGGTGACGTGCGGCGACGAGGGAGATGGGCGAGTGGTGGCGAGGAGTCGGTCGACGCTGGCACGAACGGTTGTGCAACCTGTAAAGTGAGGGATGCGAGTGCCGCCAGACAAGTACAAACGACCGTCCGGGCCTCGAACGAGGACACCGGCGCGGGTGTAGTCTGTGACATACGGGCATTCACGAATGAAGTGGCTCTGTTCGTCGCAGAAAGCACATGTCGGGAGCTTCGCGGGGGCTGACAGGGAAGAGCGGAAGGGCGAGGACAGGATCGAGGTGGGTTGTGATGACGGTGGGCGTGACAGAGCGAGTGATCGAGCTAATAGTGACGATGATGATGGCGAAAGCGGAGACAGGAGCGATGGTGGCAGCGAACGAGGTGTCGTGAACGGCGAGGGAGACGGTGATGCTTTGGGGGAACGCTGTGAAAAGGAAAAGGTGGAGGCGACGAACGGTGGTCGAGAAAACGTGGGCGAGGATGAGACGGGTGAGGATGCGAGTGACGGCGAGAGCGAACATAGCGGGGGCGGCAGTGACGCAGATCGTGCCAGTGGGCACCTTTCACATCCGGGGTAGAAACTCTCCACCACGGCGACGAAAGAGGCCCAATCAGCGGGGACTGCTGTGGCTTCTGGGAGCGGTCTCCAAAGCTCGGCATCCCAGAGAGCGGCGTAGTAAATGGCGACGTGGATCTTTTCGGCGTCGGAGAGATTGCCCTGTAACGCGAGGGCGTCGATGTCATCTAGGAAGCGCGGGAGAGTGGTGGGGTCCAAGTCACCGTTGAAGCGCGGTGCGTCCTCGGAACCTCGGAGCGGTAACTGAAACGTTGAGGTTGCCATAGCGGGGTAATCAAAAATAAAATAAAATGAATCGAAAACGAGATGTAGAGCAAGATAAGACTGCGATAACGAGAATCACCAGAACGTGGCGGTGAAATCAAAACAAAACGGAACGGCGGGACGGACGGAGTATTATGTAAACGGTGGCGTCGGGAGCGAAGCAAAAAGGAACGGGGCCCCGGGATGAACGGACTATGAAGATGCGTGAAAATAAAGTGAAATGATTCAAGGCTCGGAGGTCGACGAGAACAAAAAAAAATGTGCGTGCTGTACGAAGGGGCGCTCGGATGAATGAGTCTAGTTACCTGGAAGATCCCTCGCGGTGGGCTCCAGTTGTAGATACACGAAGTGGTGTGTGAGTGGGGGTGCGAGGGGAAGTCGTCCCTGGGATCCTGTGGGTCAGGTAGGGTGAAGACAGATGAGTCCGAGCTAGAAAAGAGATGTCCGGTGTGATTCCGGCCGGAAAATGGTAGTCCGGAGCGCGGGAAAGCGGACCGGACTATCGGAAACGCGGGAAAGCGACGAGGAAAGGGGCGGGACGTGTCGAGGAAAGCGAGACGAGGTGTAAGATGGTGATGGGACGTGCGTGCGAGGTGAGAGTGAGTGGTAAAAACGTGAATTCCTTTCAAAATGTAGGATACATGATTTTATAGTCCTGAGAATAGCTCAGGACTGCTAATGAACTACAAAGGAAGCATAAACAAGCTCAAAATAACACTAAAAGCGAAGAGGATCAAGGGAATAGTGAAAACAAAGCATCCCGACCTTGTCGGGAGCGCGGGAAAAAGACTCCGCCCACGGAGCGGACTCGGAACAATGACCGGACTGACGGAAAGGGGTCGGACCGCGGGAAAAATGGTCGGACTAGAGCGGACTGGACTTGGGGAGCAATGGGAATGGTGGACAGAGGCACTATACGGCTTCAGGGAGCGTCCGAGCTCCACATCGGTTTGACAACTTGCTCCTCAGCTGTTTGCAGACACACAAACCTTTCGCAGTGAACTCAAGAAATGTGCTGCACGCACTGTTCTTGAAGACTACCATTTAGTTCCGCCCGAACATCTTGCGACCGAAGCTGAACGGATCGAATATGTCAAGACGAAAGCGACGCAACTTATCAATAACGCTCAATTCTTGCGTGGGCCCCCTGATGATTTAGTACGGCGCCCACAGACACCTTTCAGCTCCCCGCGTTGAATTGACCTTCCACCTGCAGGGGAAAACCAGCAACTTTGCGCACTCCGCCCTCAAGAGGGTGTGCCTTGCTTTTTATTACAACAGCTCGAGTGACAAAGTACTTCGTCAGTTCCAAGCCTTCACGAAATCCCTGCCGGAAAAAGCAATGCTTCTTGTTGCCGCAATGGTGAGTCCGTGCACGTTCTCTTCTAATTTATGTTACTGACACTTTCCAGATTCGTTTCATTCTGGAAATATACGCAAAGCACGGGTTCTACAAGCGCATGCCCCTCAGTGTGGACCAATTGGAGGGGTTCTACAACAATCTGTGCAAGCTCTTGAACGACGTTGCAGCCAATCCATATCACGGTCAGAAGCTCGACCGCATGTTGAAAAACTGGGCGCAAATTGGAATGTACGTATCATTTGCGTCTCCGAATACAAAATACTGATACTACTACTTCTAAAGGACAGGATATGGTGAACCCGTTATCAACCCGTCAGAATGGCAGGTTGTGTTGGACTGATCACCGGTATGGACCATCATGTAGTAGACTTGCTCGTAGTTACTCCGTAGTTAATTGGTTTGCATAAATTGTCTATTGTTTCGTTCGCCCGAGTGACAACAATAGCTACAGAACGAGAACACCCTGTCAGCACTGCAACAGTGTGTTTGCGACTGTACAGACTTGGTGAGTCGTTCATACTCTATACAGGCTGCGCAGTATGCCGGCGACTGCTGATTGGGCACAGCGCAGACAGCATTGTCCACACTGTACGGCGACCGCCGATTGGACACAGCGCTGTCTGCGCTACTCGGCACTCGCCAATTGGGACAGCGCTGTACAGCAGCAGCCGGTTGGGACAGCGTGGTTCAGACTGGTTCCGTTTGCACAGCCAGTGGTTGCTATACAGGCGGAACCAGCCGGTTACAACTGACAGGTATTGGACATGCTGTCACTGCTGTGACAGCACCTGTCAGCACTGTGACAGTATTGTTACAGCATTGGTAACAGGGGGACCTTCCTGTGACGCTGTGATACCTGGACAGGCTTGTCCAGCACTGTCCGGCAGCAAAGGGGATTACTGATGCCCTTATCTCTAGCACCGTCCTTTAGTTGTTACTGAGATGAGAGTTACCACTACACTTAGGTAGTAAGAAACATGAGCCCCTAACGGGATTACCTATATAGCTCACACTATATAGAGAGTTTCCTATTGCCAAACCACTAGGAGTTAGTTAATGTTATGTGGTACATTCAAAGCTGATTTGTCACACCTGCATGCTCACGCTACCCAGGAGGCACTATCTTGAAATTTGACCAGCTTTGCTGGCTTGAGCTGCAGAGTCGCAGCTAGCTGAAGTGAGCCAAGTCAATCATCACACTTTGGTTTGGCTCCATGACAGCTCAGCTAATCTATGGGCTCAGCTCCAGCTTAGGTCGGCTATGAGCCAGAGCTGCAGAAACACTTTCGCCACTCCTGATCTCAAATTGGTCTCGGTTCCTGGTGGGGTCACACTGCCTGTTGATGGTCACAAACTCTTTGCTATTGTCAAGTGTGCCTTCAGCCAGGACCATGGAGTCCTGATGGAGAAAGTTAGGGAGGTGGTCCGGGGCTGGCCTGACACTCTTCTTCTCATCATTGTGATTAATGAGGTACAAGATTATTGCTCCCCAAAGGAGGATAGTGCAACCTGGAAGTTTTTTCCCGACAGCAGGACTGCTTATCACCTCAAGAATTCTATGCTCTTGTGGCTACTCTCTCTATTTCTGCCGATGATGATCATGGTTCCAACTGTTCTCATGATAATGGCGATTCCCACTCTACTAATCACTTTCTGACCCACAGCAGTCCACCTCTGACAATGAGGTTGACAGTTCCAACTCCACTAGTCAGTCTGATGATGACCATTCCATTTGTGTTGATACCAGTCACGCTTGCTGGGCACATGTGGTGCCACGTCAACCAAATTGAATAGTATGTGTGGATGAAGGGAGACGGTGACGATATTATCAATCTTGATGACAACATCAAGGGTGTTGGCATGAGTATTTGTTGTATCACATTATCACACTTGCAGCTCTACCCTAAGTCCCTCCTGACTCATTCTTTTTCAAGCAATTGTAATTTGTACCCTCAGATTGCAATGTAGGAGGTTGACCCAATGATAGCTAGAGGACTGTCGGCAGTGAAGGATAGATTTGCTCAGATGGTCAGAGAGCTCCACCCTAGATCCAACCAGTGTGGAGTGGAAGAGGTGAAACTTGCAGTCAAGTTCAATTGGAGCAATGTACAGGCAGACTCAGTTGTCCTGTGACTCGTTGGGTTCCACGTATGGTTATATGTTGAAGGTTGAATCTTAACACATAAGTTTATCTGGAGCATATTGTACATGTACATTCAACAATGTTCACATTTAGGTCATCTATTGTTCCATTGACTCAATCTTCACCTACTTGAAGTTGTATATTACATTGAATGTTTCTCCTTTTGTGTACACATGTTATGAATGTTAAACTATCCAGTTGCTTTCCGAACAAATGAATGGTTTTAGCCCCACACTGCATGTCACACGAGGCCCAGGCTAGAACTATGATATGATTTAATTGGAGCAGAGTAAGTGCTACACCCATTTATATATGGAGGTGAACAGAGCACAATTTGTCTCCGTCTCGTACAATCTGCTGGCTGAATGGTGTCCATGGGATGTGTTTGATAGGGGACCTCACAAAGAGATTTATTGATTGTGATTAGTGTTTTAAAGTCCAGTTCAGTCTGGTTTTTTGCCGTTTTTGGAGAAAAAGACTGTGGATTGTGGGCTGCCAGTATTTATAGGCACTAGCCATAAGCCTTGGAGTTCTCTGTTTTGTTTCCATTGGTTGGAAGCATGAATCCATCTAGCCCAGAAGGGATAATAATTGCTCTGATGATATATGCATTGCCACAGATGATATATATATAATTGAAATAGTTGAAAATATGATCCAGGATGATGAGGAGGGGTCTAGAGGTGATTGTAAACCATTGGATACATCCATACATGTATTACTCACATGCCTACATCTTATATAACTACACTTTTTAGCTACACTTTTAACTACATTTGTTTGGTGGTCAACTACCCTTTTCAATACATTTTTTTGTACACCTGACAACACTTTTCACTATACTTTTTTCGTAGTCAACTACTCTTTTCACTACACTTTTGTTGATAGTCAATTACACTTTGCGCTACACTTTTTTGGTACTTTACTACATTTTGTCACCACTCTAGGATGCTCATATAATCACCTTTAATCCATATTCATGTTGTAAATTGAAGGTTTGATATTTTATATTATCTATATGTGATCACAGTAATTAGATTAGATTAGATCATGATAAGAGCAATTAAAATAATAGATTTATGACAACCAATATAAATATTACATTACATAAAATCACTAACTACTGTGAATGTCCAATTCATTTGGGTGTTCCATTCTTGTTCCATGGGTATCCAATTCTTATACATAAGTGTTCCATCTTTCTTTTGTATGTGTTCCATTTTGTATATGAGTGTCCCATGCTGGTATTGTGGGTGTTCCATTCTGTATGCAGATCTCCCATTATGTATATAGGTATCCCATTGAGCCTCTGGAAGTCCCATTTATGTGCTATAGGCTCCAATTAGTATATGTGATTGTGACAGTTACACCATTTGCATGCAAATATTATTTGTACTGGCAATCAACAATATGAGGTTGGGTGTCCCATACATATTACATAGTATGGTTGAATACCTCCAAAGCCTAACACCATTGTACAGCCTGAGGATACCAGATATCATGTGGCAGCTCAACTTGGAGCTCTTTTCTGCCTCATTGGCCTGATCGTATCAGTAATATAGAGAAATATGTAGTTAGCCACTGGCAGGTATCGTCAACTGAGTCGACTCAGACTACTCACAGTCCAACAATAGCCATCAACAATTCCATGGATGACAATACCCCAATTAATCAGCTTGTGGTGTTCATCTATGTGCCATAAGGCATTCAGGTAGGAAACATGGTATTGGCAACGATAGATAGTCTGTCACTTCCACAAAACACCACCAAAAGGATTGATCCAACAGAGAGAAGAGGCAATGTGATGCTATTGAATATGCAAGCCATACCATCGTAGAGAACCTGCTAGATAATGTATCCCAGATTATGGTTTATGGTGGCGAAAGTAATGGAGCAAGAGATCTAATTTGCCATTGGTGATGAGGGTATACATGGTGTACTTCCACAGACTCACTAAGCAGAGATATTTTAGCATGCATACAGGACAAATATCATGGATACATGTAGAATGCTTATTGCTCTAGTGCTCTTTGTTGTGCATCACCGAGTTGCTGCAATAGCAAGCCAAAGTGTGCAATACACTCTAGTACCCAGTGCAAGGGAAGGTCGACCTGATGTGCAAGAGTTTTGAGTACATGGAGAATTGGTATAGCATCACAGTTGATTGCATTCAGATGGTATCATAGCTGGGTAGGGTCGCCTCTAGAGCTTGATTTATGAACAACCCCACCCTGAAGGACTCAGAACAGCTTGCAAGGAACAGTATATTGGGGATATTATTGAGGGTGGGAAGCTAGGTATTGAAGATAATATTACTGGTAGTGCAATAGTAGCTATCAAGACATGATTTGCATCACTGTCATTATAATACAGTAAATGGTGCAGATATAGCTATAGAACCCAGCAAGCATTTCCTCTGGGTCAAAAAATTCACCACTTCAAGTTTCTTGCTCAGGCCAAAACAAAAGAGCACAAAAGAGCAGCAAAGAGAATATGGACAAGGTATGTACAGTGCACCAGGTTAGTTTAAGACAGTGCAAGGGCAGGGACAAGGTGCAGGCTTGGGCTGTAGTTGATACTGCAGTAAATTTTGGCAAGAGGGGGGAATTGAACTTACAGTTTCAGCTGGTAATCCTGCACCGCAACACAACAGGGGCCAGACACACTAAACCACTAGGCTACATGTCCTTTGCTACTGTTGCACCTATTTATCCTCAAGTTGACATTTTATGCCCCTGGGTCGGGCAACTGTGACAGCTACAGATATGAACCCAGTGGTGTACGCACCTTGGACAACTGCCCTCTAACTTTCCCACCCCACATGTCCGCTGCCCCTTCCCACTACATGCACACAACACCGACAACCCACAGCAATGCTGATGACGTGTCCGTGACATGGCACGGACGGCGAGCATGTCTGAGACTCCACTGTGGACAGCGATGACTCGAGTCAACAGCAATGCTGATTTCCTGCATGCACCCACCAATGCCCAGCTGAAGACACCAGCATCAACAGCAACAACAGCACACATGCACCCTCACGCTGCATATGATGACATGTGCATACCGCACACATGCTCCCTCATACAACAATAACAACGATGATGAGACAATGCCACAATGCAATGCATGGTGGGGGCGATGTGAGGATGGAGACGGCGGCAGCACAATGAGGACGGGAAAGACAACATTGGACGTGCATTTTCACTTTTCTCAATCCCTCCCCCACTTACTTGCCCACTCTCCTCAAGGCTCACCACCCTCACGCACAGCGCCAACGACTACATGCACACACCACACATAGTGATTTAAAGTCCGGTCCAGTCTGGTCTTTTTAAATTTCCAGCAGGCAACCGGACCGGACTGGTGAAAAATAGATTCCAAATTATGCCAGACTGGACCGCAACCAATGGCAACTAGTGTTCGAAGGCAGTCTTTTCATTTCTCAAAAATAAAAAGACTAGTTAAAGACCGGTCGAAACCGGTCTTTTGGGGGGACCTATGTTGCCCCCTATTTGTACATATATTGAAGTATTTACCCTGATTTTCTGATATTTTTACGATTTATTCTGAGTTAGTTATGCTATTTATACCAATATATCGACATCAAGGTCGAGATTGGTCAGATCTCACCCGGATATGGACCGATTTACATTATTATTGGCTCTAAAGTTAGTTAGGGGCTATATCTACATTCGGTACAGCCACCGCTAAGCCCCCCGATCGCTTGCGGACAGCGTTCTGATTGATCTTTCAAGCTGTCTAAAGAGCCATATTGCATCAAATCTTAAAATAATCATATCTCCATCGCGTGTGAACCGATTTACATAAAAAAAATATCAGTAGAAAGCTAAAAGTGTGTTCTATTTTTGGACCATACAAACACCGGTTTTGGACCGCAACCGGACCGGTAAAAGACCGAAAAAACCGATTTTCGGTTTTTTTCGGTCTTGGTCCGGTTTTTTTCATATCAGAAAATTTCTAGGACCGGTCTGGGTCCGGTCTTTTCCAAAAAAGGCAAAAGACCGGACCGGACCGGACTTTCAAACACTAATGGCAACCAGTCTGTAACAGTTGCGCACCGGTTTCAAGACTGGTCAAGACTGGTTTGCCAAGAAACTGGCTTTGTGAGCATGGCGCGTGACTTTTGCGCTTGGCTGTGGCTGTGGCGGAGGTAGTACATACTTGTGCCGTTAATATGAGCTAATAATTACGTAGATCGGATAAGATCCGGTGGAGATATGAGCATTTTAGAGTGCAACAACAAATCTCGAGTTCATTGATCTTTACATTGTGTGCGATCACATGACATTGGCGCCCCGACGGTGCGCACTCTATTTAGGGGCTGCCTGGAGCCACATTCCGAGCTATAGATCGTGGGGATCAGTGTGATATTGGTGGAGGTATGCTACATCTCGAGCCAAAACATAGATTACAAGATATAAATTCCAAATAAAATCGTAAAATGGTGGGAAAATTACGGGGGATGCCCCCATATATGGGCATCACAGGGGTACCATCTCCTAAGCGGTTGCAACTGGTTTTCGATCAGTTTTTTGACATTTCTAATAATAAGGCAACCGGACTGAATGAATTTTGAAATGTGGGCAACCAGCAACTGCGGTCCGGGTTCAGTTCAGTTGCCGGTCTTTTACCAGTTGCACAACTGGACTTTAAAACACTAACCGGACACATGCACCCTCACAACAATGCAAATTGGGATGGAGATGAGGATGGGCATGCAACAATGCAATGACGACATCGACATCAATGACACTGCCATGGTGCGACCATGATAACGTGGCCAGATGCAGTTGTGGTGCTGTGCTGTTGTACTACCACTATATCACTAGTTAAATCTATGTGCGACCTACAATGTAGTGAAGCAAATTTTCAGTTTCCCACCACACCTCCTATTCTACTATGCCTCAACAAATATCCCAGAAGCAACAGAAGCTCATCAAATGTATAGTAATCTGTTAGATTAACTATTATACTTGTTGATGGTTTTCCATGTAGTTTTGGAACTTCTTGACTCAAATACAGTGTTCTTAGCTGATTTTGAGGCAGGACCAACTTCTCCTACTGTATGAGAATGTATCAAAGCAGCTGCTCTGCATGCAAAACTTGATTCCCCTCCCTCCAAGGTATGTGGCATTTAGTATCCCTCTCCGTTCTGCAGCTCAAGCCTTGAGGATGTTGTATTTTTTGTAGTTGCAGGATTTTCTTCATATTGTCAACCAGCAGCCTACTGGCAGTCAATAACCATCAAAGGCTAGCCAAGATAGCATCCAATGCTACAAGGTCTACCAAAAAGGAATTAGTAAGCGGAATTTCAAACATGCTATGCAGAATGGTTAACTCCTTGCCAGCCAAATCATGGTGGTAAGCTCATCCAGTATGGATGGAATGCTGGTCCTCACCATGCACACATTTTTGGACTAGTGAACAACAATGCCAAAAAAGCTTGAAGGAAGTGTAGAGCTTGCTGCACAGGATAAGTCTATTTTGAATGCTATATCACTTACTTGAAACTTCTTGACTGCAGTTCTTCCTAAAGAGCTCATTGAGCCTGTGAGGATGGAGATAGCACAGGCTGGCCTACCTGCAATGGCTTCACCAGATAATATCAAAGGTATGTTCACATGCCCATAGTAAATTTGTAACATTGATTCATATTTATTCAGAGCAAGGCTATGAGCTTGACTTGCCTGGTGGCACATTGTCTTGGAGTACTGCTGAGTGTGCTCCTGCTGAGGCTTACATGGCACACAATTACACCGCGTGTGTACTTTTATTTTTATTTTTTTATTGGTATTGTCTATAATGATGAAAATGAAGACCTATTCATATTGACCAGCTCTATGCACCATATGCATTGACCTGGGTCACCATGCATTGTTGTGAAGTGTGCAAAGGACACTGCCATGGTATGTATCTACTATCATGTGATGCTTTTCCACTCACCCTTACAATTTTAAATCTTTACCACCATAGACTGTAAAGCCATGTTTCAAGCATGGCACAACATTGTCTCGACCTGGAGTACAGCGTCAAGGGATTGCAATCAATTTCTCCACCTATATCAAGGGGGCCTTGACAAAGCAGAGCAAGCTAGTGGATTAGCTGTAGATGTTACAGACTCTGCTAAATAGATGGAGAGTACTCGGTAAATCTATGTATTCAAGATAATTCAAAGTTCAAAGTTTGGGATAACTTGAAATTTACACTGTGTTTGGGGTAACTTTTTGTGTTTGGGGTGAATGCCTTTTTGTGTTTGGAGTAAATAGCTATGTGACAGGGTAACAAATAATATTTGTGCAAATATTACATCATAATTATGATGGTACAGGGATGGTTGAAGATGAGAAGTGATGATGGTATGTAGGAGTTGGACGATGAAAGGAGAGCTTGAGGGCAATAAAATTTGTCACATGTCACATTGTGACATGACGAACAAGATAAGGTATTATATACTTAAACACTATGAATATCTGTAACATTTTTTAAAGGTCATCAACCAACACTACTGAATCATTTAAAAAAAATGATTGGATTTTATACTACCATGCATCATGTACTACACGAGGATCAGTCACAACCAGGTGCAATCATTTGCAGAACCGGCAGTGACTGGTTCATATTGGTTCCAGTCCAGTCTATTATGACTGCAATTATTTTAAGATCAGTCTTAGTCCAGTTGCTTCCAAAAAAGCTCAAAAGACCAACCACAACCAGACTTTAAAACACAGATTCCTTGACCCTGCTGACTTCCACGGAGTACTTGACAACCTCTTTGTACTGGGAGTAGCTGTGATTGCAGCATCGGCCCATGATTACCTTGAGGGACAGAAAGACAAGCAAATGATTATGCCAGCAAAGTGGTTAGCAGATTACAGCAAAGCTGAAAAAGAAATTCAGCGGATGTGAGAAGATGAGAATGAGAACTTACATCTTAACAATTTACTGCAATAGATATGATCACAGAGATTCATAGAGCTAGATGAATTATAGCTATTCAAAAGGGATTAGTACTGAGAACAAATTTAGTTGGCCATAGCTGCTGTTTTTGCCCAAATTATCATGGACTTTGCCACAGAGTCACTTGTCAGAAAAGTCAGCTGTTGCCACAGCCACTAGACCTGTGCCAGCTATTGTCTAATGCATATAGATACATCTAATATTACATTAGCTGTGAGATTGTTACCTGCTTATAAATCAAACCCTAATATTGGGTTATTTACAATGGATTCCAAATTTAATCAGATTGATTAGATAATAGCATCATTGGGATAGGTGCCACCCTTTTTGTTATGACACAGCCACTTGTTTTGTTGATGTTTTGTGGAACATTAGCTTATATCTCATCCAGATTAGATCAGATTGATTAGATTGTTAGACCATTCGAATCAGGGGCTCCAACTTTTGTTACGACACCAAAGAGACATAACAACTTTCTTTTTGTAGAAATAGATTTTCACACCTTCACATACAGCCCCTGTCTTGATAGGAGCATTTTTCGATTTGGCAGCTCAGAAGTGGTATCAGGATCCGGCAGACAAAAGATGGTCTCCCACTCCAGACTTCAAGGTTGGAGATCAGGTATACCTTAAAGCCAAATACATTCCCTCTAGACATCCTTCCAAAAAGCTTTCTGACAAATACCTAGGTCCTTTTCTCATTATCGCACAAGCTGGTACACTTTCTTTCACCTTGCGTCTCCTTGACTTCATGCAGATTATTCACTCTATTTCTTAGAGCTTTCCGTTCCAAACTCCATTCTGAATTGAGTCTGACCTCTGCCACCTCCAGTTGAGGTTGACAGAGATCCCAAGTACAAGATCACGGAGATCCTTGATTCCAAGATTGATCGGAGAAGGCGTCATTGCCAACTCCTTTACTTCGTATGTTGGCTTGGTTACGAAGGAACAGATGAAGAAACCTCCTGGCTTCTCACAACAGAGCTAGTCACGGACTTCCATCGGAAGTACCCCACCAAGGCCGGACCACTCTCCTCCTAACACCAGGCAATCTGATGTTCACTTTTCCCTTACATTTTCCTTCCTCTGTCTCCTTTTCCATTTCCCCCTTCCGTTTCCTCATCAAATAGAGTCATATTATAATAAACAAAAAAAAAACAAAAAAAAAAAGAGACTACTACATTACTCGTCCTCACCATCTCCTTCTGTGTCCTGTTCCCCACTGTCTCTGTTCTCTTCTCCTCCTTCTCCATCTCCTCCATTTGTACCTCTGTGCTCTTTTTCTCCTTCTTTTCTTTCTTCTCCGTTTTCTTTCACATCTCCACCACCTCTTCCCGCAGCCTAGCCACAGACATCACCATCGATGCCAGAGACCCCGTGATCTGCTTGATGTCCTCCAAGAGGGCCTGCTCTGTTGTTCCGGTCCTGTATCCCACAGGATCCTCTTGCAGGGCTCTGACGACCTGATGGACCCTTCCTCCACCTCCACCTCATCGTCATTGTCTCCCCTCCGACTGCCACTGGCCCTCTTGCACGTGATGTGCCCCCGGGCACACACTTGGCAAGCAGACCCCTTCAATCCTGCCGCCAGTGGCTCGCACACAATCCCCCAGGTCTCGCACCGCTCACAGGCTGTCCAGCTGGACACCGAGGCCTTCTGCTTGCGCTTCATCGGACACATGGTCTTGGTTTCATCCCCCGACTGGATCTCCATTGGGGTATCCGAAATTGCCAGATGGACCAATATGAAAATTCACTGTCTGACAGTGCAATGAGACACAGAGGAGAACATGTATACATTTGAGTTTTTGGAATCAAATGAAATGACAAGGATGGAAGTGGGTATTATTTGAAGGCACAAAAATCCAGATATATTATATTGTTTGGAGGTCACTCATCCCAGTCCTGCAAAAAGAGTGTTGTGTGACCCAAGGGTGACAAACCCACTGGCATGTACAAAACTCAGGACCAACTAGCACTGGAACTGTAAAGACAATTGGAAAATGAGACATAGGGAGAAGGAGAAGGAACGACCAACTCAGAGAACACGTGTGATGAGGGGCTTGTAAGCTATGGATACTGACTATTTGAAGGCCCAACATTGTTCAGAGACATGGCAGCCAGAATGTGTCAATAAGTGCATAAAACATAAACTTTGAGGAGACTAATGTCATAGTACATAGCATAGGTCCAAATCTGTTACTAACAAGCAAAGCTTGATCAAGATTGGAAGCAAGAAAAGAGGGGCTGTTTACGAGGTGAACCCTCTTGATGCCTTTTGAAAGTGACATAATAATCACTTCTGGCATCAGTACTATCCCATTCAACAACATTGCTCCCACTGCCATTGATCTCAAACCTTTTTCCTGCAAGCCCTCCATCATCCCAACAACATATTGAAGAGCACATGTACGGTATTGAGTGATTTTTTGAGTGATTGAAGCCGATTCTGCAGTCGCATCCTCTACTAGCACAGCATGGGATGGGAATGAGCCGAGTCTCACTACAACAATGAGATCGTGGATGCAGAGTTAGTGAGACTCAGTGAGAGAGATGCAATCTCAGTGGGCAGGTTGATGGTGGCCTCCTTACATATCAAAACTGTATCTATATCCCAGAATCTGACTCTCTTCATTGCGATATTGTCACTCAATTGCACGACCAACCTTCTGCAGGCCACCTTGGTTATCTTAAAACCTGCCAACTCATCACTGCTGAATACTGGACCATGGCCTGGTCTTGCTCAGTTTGTTTGGAAATATGTCGAAGGTTGTTCACACCCTTTGCCACCAACAATGCAAGGCAAATTGAAACACCCATCCGTCTCACCCTTGCCTCCTTTGAGTTTGCCGTTCGCAGTGGTGTCGATGAGAACATGAACACAGAGTGTCTCAGATGTTCAACAACTTTTCAGATCAGTGGAGTCAAATCAAGATAACAATGCCATATGTCTATTGCCACAAAATCAGCTCATCTGTGCAACATGAATGAGAATGTTAACTTACCCCGAGCTTGTGGGTCAGTTGATTTCTCCATCATCAGTAGCATCACCTCAAAAGCAATGAAGAGGAGCAATCGAGGATGTAGCAAAGATGAGATGCTCTTCAACGCCTCAAAATACCACCCCAAGCTCTCCACAGCTGTCTTCGCAGCTGCCACTCCACCATCAAATTTGGGGCATATTGAAATCAATTGCATCACAAGAGTGTGTCGCATCACAATATACCAATATCGATGCCCGGATAGATTTACATTTAATGGTGAGGTGTTGGATGTTTTCAAGGAAGACTTGGACAGGTTGATAATGGAGTCAACGTGATCCCGGTTACATTCTACCCAGTCGTCAAAGAAGTTTTCCTTCCAAAACTCTTGTTCTTCAGCAAGGACAAAGCTTGGCTGCTAGTTAGAGGCTGTTAACCGCTGTCCTTCATTTTCAATGTTGTCTGTGGGCACATGTTGGTTTTACTGCATTGTGTTTGCCAATCCTTGCACCATTTTCTTATCACTTCTATCTCAAACAGCCCCGCAAATGTGCCGCCCCCAATACTACTACTTACCACTTTGTGGCTCACTGTGCGTGAGTGCTGTGCTCAGCCTATCCACCTCCCTAATATCTTCTTGTTCTGCACACCCTGCATCCTCCACCCCTGTCACACATCTTTTGCCATGGCTGGTCAATTTCCTCCAACTTTCATGCCGACCCACATCCACGCCAATGTGTACACAAAACCTCCCCACCATGTGCCAATGGTGGATGTGCAAGGGGGTGAACCTGAAGAGCTTGAATTGTGGATGTGTGATCTAGTAGCCTGTATTCAAGAATTGATGGGTAACCCCGTGTTTGGACGGACTCATCGATACAATGAGATGTGGACTGCCAACTGGTGTTGGGATATGCAAGTGAGTTGTTTATCATTACTTGAGATTGATATACACCTGATGATTGTTTAGAAATGGTTGCTTGCCAGCTGGGGCAACCATTGTACTGGTGATATTATCATCTGATGAGATGGAGCTGTCATGGTTCAAAGGTCTACCTGATAATAGGAAATATATCAAAAAATGTGTGGTGTGAACCCTCACACCATGCCTCCATACTGCTAGGTTACTTACCTGTTTCAAAGCTTGCATCCTTTGAAGACAACTCTGTCGCCAGCTACCACCTTCTCCACGTAGTACTGCATGTCATTGCTTCTAAAGCCACTTGTGGCTGCTGATAAGAAAGGTGTTGAGATGGTTGGTGCTGATCATCGGCTGTGTTTGCCAGATCTTCGAGGAAATCCCAACTTCACTAAAAATCAAAATACTTGACTGAAACCTTCCCCAGTTTGCTATGTAACTCTAGATGGCATTATATACTACTCCCTAATGGCAGACTTGAACAGGTGAAGTACAGTGGTTGACCAGTGGTTATTGCTGGCATGTATGTAGTACAGTTATCTCAACAGAGTATCCTTTAGTAAAATGATTAGTATGTTTGACTAGCTTGAACAGCTCCAGAAACCATCAATCAAACCATCAATCACAATGCCCCATCAAATGAGTTTATGATGCTCATTTATGTGCTAGAGGGTATTAAAATGTTTGACATAGTATCCTTGCTGCTTCTTGATCTAGAGGGAGGTCTCACAAAACCTGGTGAATATGGTCAATTCTTTTCAGAGACTGGTGTACATGATCAAACTGTACGTAATGACTTTGTGCTCAAAAATCAATTTCTGCAGAGTACAGTATATCACAGTGTGATACAAAAGTTGTGTAAATATCATGTGCCTATTCATCACTGTTCATGATTTTTTCAGTATTGCAGCCCCACGATACAATCCATTGTCATTGACTATGTCTGAGAGGAAGGGAGGGATAGAGAAGTGGAGGATGTCGGTGTGCAAACCAATGTGGAATGACAGATCTATTGACATTCAGTGACGGTCCTCTCAGCTAACCTCTTGCGAATTGTCCGAGATGATATTTTCAAAACAAAATTTCCTTTCTGGATGTCTTGCCCCCTATACAACTTTGATAGCCCATCACATGGAAAACTCACCACAGATCAATAGTGCTCTGTTTGCATGAAAAGCCTTGTTATCACACTCGTTCAGGAATGGTCATTGCTGACATACTCCTACTGAAAAACTTCACTGCTAGTACGTAACTACTAGGGAATTAGCATGTGATGCATAGAAAACAAAAGTTGTTGCTGAAATTAGCCCTCTGCCCATCTAAGACTTCAGTCACCATCCTGCTGCAGTGAGCAGGCTGTGTGGGTTCTCCAGCTGGACTTGACAGTTAGCTGTTGAGACAACCCCTAGCCTAGCTGGCAGCAAACATTTCACCTCAAGACCCTGGCACAAAGCTCCATGCCC
>JBBPPA010000800.1:0-16964 GCA_038091735.1 Leccinum pellstonianum
TCCCAGCTCCATACCCTAGCGCACCACGGGGCCGGAACGGACGAAAAGCGGGGTGGACGCCGAGCAGCACCGTGCCCGCTGCGGGAGTGACGGTCGTGCAGGGGAAGTTAAAAAGAGCATGAGGGGCATCGGTCCGAGCGAAAGGGAGCAGTGGAGTGCGATAGTGGCAGACTTACCTCCGTCTATGTCCTATCGCGTGCACATCGATCAGAGGGAAACCGTGATGGGGCTCAGCATGAAACGCAGTACCAATGGAGCGCCGAGCAGGGCTGAAGCGTGAGTGCACGAGTGAAAGAGCTTTAGGGGCGTCAAGGGTGAAAAGTGCGATAGGGGTCGCCGCTGAGCAGCGCACGGTCCGCGGAAGGTAATAGGAGAGCGGGAAAGAGCTGTCCCCTAACACAGCTCGGAACGGGATCGTGTTGGAACCGGAACGGAAGCCACGCGGGTGCACACGCTGTGCAGCGCCGGTGCTTAATATAATAGATATATGTTGAACAATGTTATTCCTCCGGTCGGTGGCAAATTGGCAATGCAATATCTACGATTGCATTGTTGATTGTTTGGCCTTGTGAACGATAGTCCGTGAAGGCATACGATGCAGTGAATGGAAACTGTTTTCTTGTAACAGTTTTTTTGGTATCTTCATCTGGTATGGTGAACGTTCGTTGAAGCGGTGTTGGAGCCTGAGGGATGACTCCGTTGTCAAGACCAGGCAAGGTTGGAACTTTTGTGATTTGAGATTTGATGAGAACGCATACCGGTAGATAACTGAGGGTGACACATTATGGTATCTGTTCTTGAAAGAACTTGTTCGCGATCGTCCAAGATAATGGCTTTGATCTCGCCGCGAGAACCGTTTGCGATGTCGAGATCGGTTGCCACATTGAACGTCACCATGACCTTCGTGTTCTTCTCGTTTGGTTTGCCTCGCGCCGGCCATTGCAAATTGTTCGCGCAACGTTAGAGAATGACCTTGAATAGTATCATTTCAAGTTGCGGGACATATGAAGAGCTGTCCTTTTCTTTGTTTTGTACGTTCACGACACACGGCGGCATTCCACTGACGTCGAACGCAATGGCGGGGTGTGATTAAAACTGCTTCGAAACCATTGACATTTCATCTATGATGAGGTAGTGTTTGTTGCGCCAATACTTTGCAAGTTTTCTAGCCGATTTCTGTGATCGTTCGTGAAACAACTTAAAACCGAACCATTGTAAACAAGGTATTTGCCGACGAAGTGCGGCCGTGCTTTCTAGTATTGGTATTTGGAGTCTGGAATACCAACAAGATTTGTGTCTAAACTACCCTGACAGCCAGACTTGGACGTTCGGACCAGGGGGTACTACTAGATAGTGCGCCCGACGCCAAGTTCTCGGACGAGTTATGATCTCTGCGTGTGGTCGATTCGTCTTCCCCTCTTTCCACCTCTTGCATCACTGTATTGGGGATTTTTTTTCTGACCAAGACCCCCCCTCCCAAACATGATCGAAGCTCTGGTGCGCTCGACTTGTTCTTCGGACCTCTGTCGGGTGCAATGCGGCACTGCGGTCGGCGGCTTCCCTCGGTCCTGCCTCTTCCGTCTATTGAAGCTTCTTGGAGGCAGGAGTCTATCAGCGCCGGGGTAAGAATATCCGCTGTTCGTTCAATTCAACCCACGTGTCTATTTCATTTTGTTTCTCGGTCGCAATTTTTGTTTCCTTTGTTTCGAAAAAAAAAGGCCCGTGACAGGCGATGACATAAGCATGGCTGGCAGATTCAGTCAACTGTCGAGGCTGCCAGGGGTTAACACCGTTGTGACCGTGTTCCTTGGCGGCAGTGGTATGGCGAATCGCCATGCAGATACTCTAGCGATTAGCCCCCTTAATAGAAACACTCCGACAGACTGATTGTCAGAATCGTCCGGCTTTTCTGAGGTGGCTGACGAGGCATAGTATTTCTTTTGGAGGCTGACACGCCACAGCACCACCGCGAGCGTCGCGATAGTTGTCAGCCATTTCAACTTGATTTCACTTGACCAACTCACTCACCGTATGGATACGCTGAGCACGATCGCTTCATCGACTCATAGCAGGAGTTTTGACGACGCGTTGAAGGTGCTCGGAAGAGTAGCAGATGCGTTCGACAGTCCTTGTATGCACAAGACGGACAGGGAGCTGTTATACGTGGTGAACGTCGTCAAGTCGCGTCACTTTTTACCGGTTCGTCCACGTCTTTCGAACACCTCGATTCGATGCCAAGGACACACACAGAGTCTCTCGAGCGAGGAGAGCGTGTGCGAAGATACGACGTACGGATCGTATGATTCATCGCTTGACTTTAGCTCCGGCTCTGATGAAGACGTGGAACTTGTCGAGCTAGGGGACGTTAGCGTGTGGGAGCATGCAAGCTCATATCCGTATGCATCCAGAAGGTGTCCATCATACGGGCCGAGGGGCTTTTCCGAACGGATGTTCCATCAGGTGAGTGTGATATAATCTCTGGCGACGCCAAGGGTGACATGGCATAGGACGATGGGTCGTATGATGTCAACAAGATGGTTCGTGTCGTGCCGGATGTGGGGTTGAGACGATTGGCTCATTTCTTTGATCAAGTTATTGACTAGTAGTCCGTTGGACCGCCTCGACCGCCTGGCTAGGATGGAGTTGAAGAAAACGGGGTGGTTTGAACGAGTGTGGGTTCCTGGTCAACCTGCTTGATCGCTGGCTGAGTTGTGTTGCTGTAGTAACAGGTGGACAATTGTGGAGATGGGACTGCAAGGGGCGAATGTATCCACAGCAACCCCCAAGACGCCAGCGAAGAGGACAGTTGGTGACTGTGGTCAGCGGTCTTCGCCGGGTTCATCCGCATCATCGAAACAGACACCACACACTCCGGGACGACCTGAGAGGAAGTCAGGCAGTGCAAGAGAGCGCCGGGACGAGACGCCCAAACGCAACCAGAGTCAGGGAGAGGGAATCACGCCTTCACCGCCTCTACGATCGCCTGCGACTGAATCTGATTGCTTCCTGGGCGACTTTTCCAGACTGTCGCATTGGACGACGGCGTCGGCACCGAGCCGCACATCTCGGGTTCCGCGCACTCCTCGGACAGAGCAAACGCGGGGACGACTGGGAAGGGTGATGCGTAATTTTGTGAAGAGGATGGGAGGTTCGTCACCGTGGACGAGACACGCCTCGCCGTCACGGAGCGAGATATCTGTAGAAAGTGAATGGACGTTTGCATCGTAATAGAAATGTAGTAAATATAAAAAAAGTTGGCCGCACTGTCTTCATTACGTCTCCTCATGAACGCGTCGTTTTCAAGTTGTCGTTCCTTCTCTTCTTCCTCCTCATAATGCCATCTCAAAACGGCGCTAAATCTTCCTCTCGTTTTCACTCGCTCAACGTCTTCAAGCTCAAGTCTGGCTCGAACTCGGCGCCACCTCTGCCACCAAAAGATTCGCTATACAACAAGTCTTTGTTCAGTCGCTCAGCAGTCTCTCTCTCTCCCTCTGTTAGCTCAGGTCCTGCAACTCCAGCAACGCCATTCCTCAACGCTGGATTCGAGTATGGAAAACGTCCAAGTGCCAATGGATGGGGCACTCCCTCGCCCTCTGCCGCATTCGCTGCTTCTCCTTCTGCTTCTGCTTCTACTTCCGTGGACGGAACAGACTCGAGTGGTTCATGTCCGAACCCAAACCGCGAAATTTACCAGCTCAGCGATGCCAACGCAAGCTCCTACACCATGGGTCAAGCGTCTACCTCTGGCACAAAGTCGAAAAAGGGCGTCTTCAAGCTTGCCAACCTCGCAAAGAGAAACAAATCCAAGAAGGATCTCTCAGACACCATCAGCGCATCCGGGAGTACAATCTGGAGCGAACGTGAGGGTAGCCCAGGGAACGTGGAGGGAGACGAGGGAGTATCATTGCCTTGGAATTTTCAGGTGGGCACCTTTCCCATGATCACCCCCCGTCCTACTCTGAACTCTGCGTAGCACAACATTCATGTCGACGAGGGGTCAGTATTTGAGTGCCCTGCCCTTTTCAGATATCCTAACGTCTTATAGATATATCGGTCTCCCACCCTCGTGGTCTGCTGCTCTCTCACAAGTAGGGTTCGATGACGATGAAATCGCAGCAATCCATGCTCGCCGACAAGTAGCAGTAGCATCTGCCCTCGCCTCAAGTCCCAAATCCGCTGATTTCAATGAACGGCTCCCACCCACACCTCTCACCTCTGCTGTCCTGTTGCAACCTGTCCCACGCTCCACGAGCTTAGGAAAAGGTCGAGGGGTTCTCGTGATAAAGTCACCTTCGACGTATTCCCTCGCTAGCACTGGTACGGGTTCTAGCACGAATCCGGGGCCTTCTTCAAGAGCACCGTCGGTGAATGGCATCAAGAGGCCATTGGCAAGTGATTCGGCAAACTGGAATGATGATGCTGGTAGCTCAAGAGGTGGAGTGGGGAAATTCGACCCATATGCATTAGTGGATGGGGATGGCCCGGGTGGAGACCAAGGAATGGGGGATGAACCTTTCATGGAGTTCCATCCCTTCGATTCCTCAAGTGCTTCTTCCCAACAAACTCATACTCCACGATCAACCACTTTCCCCCAGATCCAAGTGCAGCGTACTCGTTCCGACTTTGCACATGTCCCATTTCCTTCCTCGGCTCCCCGTGCACCATCTCCGCTTGTACACTCAACCTCACTTCCTATACCCGTTCCCCCGCATGGATACACCTTTTCTAATTACTCTACTTCGCCTTCGGCTTCTCATTCCCTTGCCGCGGCAAGGCCAGGGCCTATGTCAGCACCACCACAGACACCAACCAGGAGAGTATACCATGTCGTGAATGCGTCATCAGATTCCCTCGATGGAGAGAAATACGCAGAGCCTCCCCCTGCCTATGATTCTCCCAAGAAGGAAGAATCTGTGCCGACGAAAGAGAAGGAAGACTTTGGAATTCCAGCACCTCCACCGAACAGACCTATCCCCCCTATTCCTTCCGATCAGATGCTTGGTCATCCATCTGTCATCGACGGTCACCGTAGCAGAGAACAGGATCGAGCTGTATCCGCTTTCGAAAACAGTACTGATTTGACGAGCTCCTCCACTAATCACATCCCTAGAACAGCCGAAGAGGTTATGGGTACCTATTACAGCGATGTTCCATATGCAGGGATCGATCCAGCGCCGCATACGATGGCATCATCCCGAACACCACCACTGATGATCGACAAGACCAAGTTGGCAACGCTGCCCCCTCGGATATCCTTTCACCAGGAAGGCAACCTGGATGATTGGTCCGAGTCGCTGTTCAGTGTTATTGGTGGCAAAGGGAAGAGATCGAGTGTTATGGGACCAAAGGGTGGGAATGTCGCTATTGCGAAAGGCGGGGGGACGAGCATCCGATCAATAACACCTCTCTCTATGGTTAACGAGAACCGGGCTGTTTCGGCGATGGGGTCGCATCCTTCGCTGCCGGAGCCAACGGCACCTGCTCTACCGGACATTCCCTGTGGGGCAAACCTTACGCTTGGAACCCGTTCAAGAGGTACGGTAGACACTATTGAGGAAGGTAATCAAGAAAAGGATGCAGAGAAGAACGAGGTAACAGAGACCGAAGCAGCTCCTGAGGATGATGCGGAGAAGCAAGTCTTAACATCCGCCGACGCAGCGACGACGACAGACGAGGAAGTGAAACAAGTGGATACGTCACAAGTTGCTCCCTCGGTTCCAGTCCTTCCCGATATGTCCCTTTGCCCCAACATCCCATCCCTCAGTAAAGACCTTGGTCCTCCAGCATCCCCATCGTCTTTACCATCAGTGTCTCCACGTGGAGCTAGTAAAGACAGCCCCCCGCCACGTCCTCCACCAAAACCCAAGCCAAAGTCTACTCCCCCCGCGCTCCCTCGCACAGCCGCCTTCGCACCACCTAGAACGAATGTCATCACAGGCATATCTGGAAAATCCCCCGTCAACCCGCTTTTTGGCGCCAAACCACAGCCATTACCCATCCCTATTCCCCTCTCTCAGATTCGTACACAACTCCGCCCGGCGCCGCCGAAGCCTCCTCATCCTCCACCTGCATTACCACTACCACCCCTAAAACGACCACAATCTCAACTCAATCTCCATCCTTCAACTCCCCCACGGTCACCATTACCCCCAGTCCCGTCTCCTTACAGAATTCTCAGGCACGACTCCGCTTCATCACCTGCATTGTTCTTCGATTCCCGTCCTGATTCATCTCAGACCCTTAGTGCTGCCCGTATTAACCCAAGCGATCGTGATTCAAGTATGTCGACAATCACGGTCACGCCTGCGACGATAGCAACTGCTAAGGCGGAGGTCGTTCGAACGGCAGTTGCGAGTGTCATCGATTCCGATGCCGTCTCGTTAACTTCTAGGCGGGAAAGCGCAATTCCTGCGGCGAACATCGAATCTCAGAGCTTGGCGGACGATGCACCTGATAAGGACGGGGAGTCGCCACGCACGCAAGAACACGGAGAAGTGACCGATTCCATGGTTTCTGAAACCTCTTCGGTGTCACTCTTGCGCGATGCTCCGCAGTCAAAATGGCCAGCACCTCCGCCGCCACCTGTTGAACTGGGAACGGATTCGCCGCCTCATCGTTTTTCGAGGTTCAGAACGACCTCCCTGGGACGTATCACTCACTTGCACGCGATAGGCAGTGGTTTGCCGTCACCCATGGGCTCTCATTCCTCACACGGCAGCTCGGACACTATTTCCAGCTCGACGAGCGAGAGTGTGCCGTTGACGACACCAAAGGGAATCAACGGGGTGTCTCCTACAGTGTCAAAGCCAAAGGGCGGTTTGGCTGCGGAGGCGAGATTGCTCAGCTCGACAATGGACACCTTTGGTGGTGTCGATGTTGAGAGCGATGGCGAAGAAGAAGCTGAAGCAACACACTTGCACCCTCCAGAGGCACCCTCGTCGGATTTGAACGCATCGATACCGTCTACTACGCATCCACTTGTAGTGCAGCTGCATCCGTACATCACTACTCGCGACCTGTCGTCCTCTTTCACGAACCTGGTCGAGATCGCCGAAGGCGAAAGCGGTTCTGTGTTTGCTGCTCGCGTTCTTCCCTCTTTTGCGGACGGAAGCACTGAGAAGCCCATACCCTCTGGCACATCGCTCGTGGCCATCAAGCGGATACCCCTACCACCCGTTGCATCGTGTCTCTCAGACAATTCTCCTGTGGCTAGCAAGGTAGTATCGCTGTTACATGAACTCTCGTTGCTCAGGAACTTGGACCATGAACACTTGCTCCTTCTCGATGCTGTCTATGTCGGTTCGAATTCGAACCAAGATGAGGACGCCGAGGACGCGAGCGCGATGGATACCTCGCTTTGGATACGGATGGAACTCATGGAACGATCACTCGCGGACGTGATTGGATTGGTCGCGGAGGGCCTCGTTATACAAGAGAGGCTAGTTGGACGGTTCGCCAGCGATGTGGGTGTTTCTTTTTAGCTTGTCAATGCTGCAAATCGTTTGACGAATCCTTGTCGGGTAGATCCTACAAGGTCTGGATTATCTCCAGAGACAACATATCTCCCACCGTGATGTCCGGAGCGATAACCTGTTGGTCAACGCGACTGGTGTGGTGAAACTGGGTGGGTGATTTGAGTTGTAATAGCTGTTTGGGTTGCGCGTTTATCAACTACCCCCTCGCGTAGCGGACTTTTCGAATGCCATCCGGGTCGATCGAAACGCACCCATTGTGAGTGGGGCAGTGGGAGTCATTTACTGGCAGGTGAGTTGAAACACGAGAAACATTGAGATTGATGCCTGACTCGTGATATCTGCTGCGACGGCAGGCACCCGAGATGAGAGCGTAGGTACTCTTTGTTAGCCCACCGATCGTCGGTTCTTATGGTCACCTTTTTAGTGGGCCGTACAATGCGCTGAAAGTCGACGTTTGGTCATTAGGAGCGACTGTCTGGGAGCTCGCAGAGACCGTTCCTCCGTTCTCCATGCCCGCCTCGCCGTCGGTTCAAGGGCAGTTTGCCATCCAAAGCGCCCGGCACGTTGGTTCGCAATGGCCACCGTTGTCCCAGCCTAAACTTTACTCGCGTGCGTTCCACGACTTTTTGAGATTGTGTGGAAGAGAATCAGCAGGACGACCTGAGCCTGGGGAGCTATTAAACGTGAGTTTCGTTATTTCACAGTGTACCTTGGAGTACTGAACAAAGTATGGCAGACGCCGTTCATTCGCAACGCTTGTGGGCGTGCTGTGATATTACAACTCCTCTCACAGTGTCGAGCGATCGAGGAAGGGATGGCAAGTAAGGAATCAGGTTCGCCTATCGTCGGTCCCGGTCTGTCATGACCGTAACCGAGTGGCGCTCGCTTCAAATCTACACATTCGCACGCATATTAGAGCTAAACTCATTCTTTTTTTTTTCGGAGTCACTGATCGCGGGTTCTTTTCTTTTTGTCTGTTCTATATTATTTATCTAATCTGCTCCATTTGAATGCGTCAAGAGATTCTTTTTTACGAATGCATTATTTCTCTTTCGAATATTTCGTTATCATCTCTCAATTGACTCTCTTTGTTACATACGCTATATCCTCACATCTGCATTCGTCACAACCACCCCCGGATATTTGGATCACAAGAGAAATGAGAATCATGTTGGTTGGGTATTCTTGTGATGATCAGCCTAGATATGATCATCCTAACCCATGCTGGGACCTTGACGCCGCATGAACGTGTTCCGGATCCATGATCGCGCGGTCCGAGTCCCCCCCAAGTCTTGGCGAGGCGTGTTGATAATTAGGGGATAGCGGGTGAAGGCTGAGAGAAGAATCCGATTCCAGTTATTACGTCAATGAGAAATGGAAAGAGCCAAAGGAAAACATGATGAAACGTCCGCATCACATCGACGGGTGACCCCAGAATATCCGCGGATGGGATGGGATGTTATTTCGGATACCAAGTAGGCCCGGCTAACCCCTCTTGCGCGATTACTTTCATTCGTGCATTGTCTGGCGACTTCCTCGTGGTGTGGTTAGATGAGTCTCCAGTGCATGCGGTTCACCTTGGCGATGTGGAGAGAGCCAAGACAGTAGGGGACGCTGGCTCCTGTGTAAAAACACTGCGGGTTCGAAAACGTAATCGTTTTTCGAGAAGTTTGTCCCGGGTGTTCCGAGTGTGTTCCGATTGGACCCGACAGTCGATGCCGAATAGGAGACGTCGTTTCCTTTTTTTGGACCAGAGAGAGAGAAGAGGCTCGAGGGAGTGGGGCCCCGGGTCACGAGCGGAAACGAATGATGCTTTGACGCGGTTCAAGACGTAATCGTTTCGAGCAGTTTTTTCCGGTTGGGCCGAAGGAGTAAACTTGTATACACGTCGTTTGCACCAATCCTTCTAGAGGCGGGAATTTCGGACTTGGAGAGGCTCAGATCGCAGTCTCCAGCTTTTCAAAGATGCAGCTCATCCTGGACGGATTGGACCCGACGCCGATGCCGAATAGGAAAGGTCGTTTCCACCAATCTTCGGACTTGGAGGCTTAGATCGCAGTCTCCAGCTTTCGGTGCGGCTCCTCTCGGACGCGTTTCTTGCCGCGAGGTGGGAGAGAGAAGAGGTGGGGGTCACGAGCGGAAACGAATGATGACCCGTGCATCGGACGGCGACTCCAGTCGACTTCTCATGCTAGATCTGAGGGAGTAAGACAGTCGCGCAATGAAAGTTGGTAAGCGCATACATTGAAAGGCGGCGACTTCTCATGCTAGAAAGGAGTTTGGTCAAATCGGAAAAATCGCCAGCAGCGGGATAGGCCAGTGGCAATTGAAAGACGTAGGTTCTGTTCTTTGAAGTTTCCTAGAAATAGTTAGACGCTGGACGAAACAGCGGTCGATATATATATAAGTAGAGCTCATGGAAAACGAATAAGAGAAGTTCCTTCTCCGAGGAGCGCCCGAACTGTGAGAATGTGGGACTAATGAGAAGTTCATAATACAACTGATCCATGCAGTCACATCTAAGCGAGAGATAAGATTCTGGGAGGGTTACTGTAAGTTTGCATTGTTCAAACTACTTACCGCATTCACAGTGGCGGGTGGTTACAACATGGCAACGTATTTTGCTGTTCTTTTTTTTCTCCATTCAACTCTTAGACCAGCCGGGGTTTACGCCTAAGTGCGAATGGACGGCATGATTAAAATACACGTCCTATGGTTAGCCTGGTCGACCGTGATGCTGCAAACCAGATCTGAGACTAGTATGCTGCAGGCTTCAAGATGGGGTAGTCGTGCGAGCCTCCGCTTCGTCAGCATCACACTAAGCGTAATCCCGGGGGATTGGCGCTAGTACGCCGTCACCGTCGTCGTCCGAGTCGTCGCTGGCAATTTGACACATTAATCGAGAAGTCACAGCTCCACTTTGCCAAGTAATGTGACCACTCGCAACAAGCGAACCGAAGTTCATAATACACTGCTCCATGCAGTCACATCTAAGCCAGAGATGAGATTCTTTGAGGGCTAAGTTTGCATTGTTCAAACTACTTACCGCATTCACAGTGGGCGGTTACCACCTGGCAACGTACTTCGCTGTTCTTTGTTTTTCTCCTTTCAACTCTTAGACCAGCCGGGGTTGACGTCTAAGTGCGAATGGACAGCATGATTCAAATACACGTCCTATGGTTAGCCTGGTCGACCGTGACGCTGCAAGCCAGATGCAGACTAGCAGGCTTCAAGATGGGGTAGTCGTGCGAGCCTCCGCTTCATCAGCATCACACTAAGCGTAATCCCGGGGGATTGGCGCTAGTACGCCGTCCCCGTCGTCGTCCGAGTCGTTGCTGACAATTTGACACATTGATTGAGAAGTCACAGCCCCACTTTGCCAAGTTATCTTGCCAAATTAAAAAGGCTGGGTTCATTCGTGCGTGCGTGTACGTGCATTGTCTGGCGACTTCCTCGTGGTGTGGTTAGATGAGTCTCCGTGTATGCGGTGACTGATGTTCACCTTGACGATGTGGAGAGAGCCAAGCCAGCAGATGCGGCGGAGTCCCACTGGCTCCTATGTAAAGACGCGGGATCAAAACGTAATTGTTTATCCCGGGTGTTCCCAAGTGCTGTTCCGATTGGACCCGACGTCGATGCCGAATAGGAGACGAGTCGTTTCCACCAATCGTTTTAGAGGCTTAGATCAAACTGCTATGGCCTCTAGCTTTCGATGCAGCTCCTCCCGGACGCGTTTCTTGCCGCGAGTCGGGAGAAAGAAGAGGTGGGGGTCACGAGCGGAAACGAATGATGCTCCCGTGCATCGGACGGCGACCCCAGTCGACTTCTCATGCTAGATCTGAGGGATTGGTAAGCGCATATATTGAACGACGACTTCTCATGCTAGAGAGTTTGGTCAAATCGGAAAAAGTCGCCAGTAGCGGGCCAGTAAGACGTATGTTCTGTTCTGGTTTCCTGGAAATAGTTAGACGTTGGGCGAAACAGCGGTCGATATATAGAGCTCATGGAAAACGACTAACAAAAATTCTTCCTCGTGGCGCCCGAACTGTGAGGATGGGGAACCAATGAGAGTCTGAGTTGTCCGCGTTCTGGTGTGCCAACTCGGAGCAAACCGCAGTCACATCTAAGCGAGAGATAAGATTTTTGGGGCTAAGACTCATTCACATGGGCGGTTACCACATGGCAACGTACTTTGCTTTCTCCTTCAAGTTTCAACTCTTAGTAGACCAACGCGTAAGTACGAACGGACGGCATGATTAAAATACACGTCCTATGGTTAGCCTGGTTGACGCTGCAAACCAGATCTGAGACTGGTAGCAGGCTTCAAGATGGGGTAGTCGTGCGAGCCACATCGACTCTCCGCTTCGTCATATCACACTAAGCGTAATCATCCCGGCCCGGGGGGATTGGCGTGACGCCGTCGCCGCCGCCGCCGACAACTTGACACATTAATTGAGCAGTCACTGCAACTGCCAAGTGAATCTTAAACGCTTATCACCAAATAAAAAAGGCTGGGCCACCACTAGCCCACCGGTTCAAGTTGGAGACCGGCCTACAGGCCTGAGGCCTCCCAGGCCAAGGTAACGCACTCTCGCCGATCACGAGGCATCGGCTACTGCAACGATTTGGCTACTGCGGAATTCCCCAATTTAGAGACGGAGCGCTCAACTTGAGCGCAACATCATTGAATCGTAATGCTTTCTCGTCTTCGAGAAATCCGAATGATGAACTCTCCCATGGCCAAGCCTTAAGCATGTTTCACACCCGGCTCTGAAACCGGGCCGCCATCGGATGGCAACTCGTTTGCCTACCCGGTCGATTGCGTTCATGAATGTAAATGATTCTCCGAGTCGATGCTCCATGCTGAGTCGTCTCGCCTATTAGGCTTTCCATACCTGGACGCCGTCCCGAGTCGGTTGTACGTACACGACCCTGTCTTTCCTTTTTTGGAAACCGCCCAAGGAATTCCAGGAATGGTAAAATTCCTCAATGCAGGTAAGTATCTCCCTTTCTTCGAGCTCCCCTCCGTTCATTTGAAGTATTGCGATTGCAAGGCTCGGAGCACGGTTGCTCTTGGGTTGCTCTAGACTCTGGGTTTTTCCTTGGCTTTCACTAGAATCCGCATGCATACCAAGACTGTCCGCGGACGACGACGAGCCTGTCTCTGATGATCAGAAGATATTTGAGTCGCTCACTCGTGCCACGGCCGCGTACGAAATGGCGTAAGCGACGCCATCAAATTCTTCCGTTGGTGTAATAACTCCGTTTACGAGGTAATCAACCACACTCCACGTGGAGTAATGACGTGCTGGTGTGGTAACTAGTATGCAGGGAAAGTAATCCGCCGGAAGTTAAGTAAGTGGTAAAAGCGGCCGCTATTCGCGGATCGGGCCGCCAAGAAATCCCTTGCCGGGAGAAGCGAATACTGCTGTGTTTCTAGCGGCGAAATCTCACTAAATCTCGTGCTTCAATCGACAAAGAGGGCAAGGACACGTACTAGCATCTATTTGGCGCGTCTAATCACCCCAGCGCGTCCGCAGTCGAGCACCAAGAAAATCTATGTCACCCCAGTATAGTCACTCAGATTTACGATACATAAAAGGCGACGGTAAGTGCGAGCAACTCTCAACCCGGTGTTTCCTTGTTACATATCCTCGGCTTCGGCTCACTGTACAACATCCACCCCTTGTATTTTTTTTTCTTCAGCAACTGTCTCGTCTCTATGTCCGGGGTCACTCACCACGATACACTTTCCGCCCATGGTACCTCAAGGGGCGAGGCCGGTGCTACCAATGTGCCTGGCTTGAACGTACATCCCGACTCTGGTTTGTCTGTGCTTGGGGGGTATCACGCAGAATCCTTTTCCTCGACCCCCTCGCAAAGTGACATACCTTGCATCGGGACAGATGGTCTTGATGACCTAGATACATCGTGTCCCATCTCCACAGTGACGTCTCAAACGGCCCATGGTCCGAAAAAATCGGTCGATGCGCCACTCCAGCTCACAGATCAGACGAACCTCCTCCCGTTCAGGAAAATTCTTCCGGTCTTCTTGGGTCTTGCCGTGTGCGTCCTGGTCTCTGCCCTGGATTCCGTCGTGGTGGCGACCGCGATGCCCATTATATCTACCTCGTTCAACGCTGGGGCCGTCGCATCATGGGTGCCGTCTGCCTACATGCTCACTTCGACGAGCTTCCAACCCCTGTATGGTCGTTTCAGTGACATTTTTGGTCGTAAAATGGCTCTTTGCGTGGCCATGGCGGTATACATAATCGGGAGCTTCGCTTCGGGTTTCTCAAAGTCCATCATCCAGTTGATCGTCTTTCGCGGCATCGCTGGCGCGGGGGGTGGCAGTCTCCAGAGCATGGCTCAGATCGTCGTCTCCGACATCGTCAGTCTTCGAGACAGGTATGTTTTCTTCCTTCCTTGATTTCCCGCGTTTCCATGTGGTTTCTGTGGCGCAGATTAATAACCGGATCCTCCTTAGGGGTAAATACCAGGGGATCATCTCGGGTGCCGTCGCCCTCGGTTATGCCATAGGGCCTCCCGTTGGTGGTGTTTTGGCCCAGAGAGTGTCTTGGAGAGTAGGTTTCTCTTGACTTTGTTTTCAATACGCTCTTGCTCACTGTCATGGGGTAGTGGTGTTTCTGGGTCAATCTTCCTGTCTCGCTGATTGCCATCTGTGTTGTTGCCTTTGTGCTTCCATTCAAACCGGTGCAAGGCAATGTAAAGGAGTAAGTCCCGAATCACTTGACTTGATCGACGCTCTAACGCCACGCAGGAAACTGATGGCAGTAGATTACCTCGGCGCCTTTTTGACCCTCTTTGGGTCTGTTCTCATTCTTTTGCCCCTTATTTGGGTATGTGATTGCAAATCGTTCAAGCACAATCATTATTAACACAGCACTGCCAGGGCGGCATCACATTCCCTTGGAATTCGCCCATCGTTCTCGGTTCATTGTGCTCTGGGGTCGTCGTCATCGCCATATTTTGCGTTTGGGAATGGAAAGGCTCCCATTTACCAATCGTTCCCAGTAAGTCATCGGGCTTGTGTATCATCAACGATTCTTGACCGATTGGGGTTTAGTGCACATCTTCAAACATGTGACTGTGGTCGGTGTATACATCGCCATGTTCATCAAGTATGGCTAGTCTATATATCATTTGTCGACCCCTTGGTGCTGATAGTTTCATTGTAGCGGATTCATCTTTTTCTCTGCACTATACTACCTTCCCCAGTTTTTCCAAGTTGCACTGGGATACTCTCCAATCCAGTCGGGGGTGTTCTTACTTCCAGTGCTTATCAGCCAATCGCTTGCAAGTTGGACTACGGTATGCACCTTTTTTGAGCGCAACTGATGTTTAATACTAATAAGTCTACCTGAAAAAAGGGCTTGCTCGTGAGTAAGACGGGGAAATATCGGGTTTGTGATGTAACAATCTCCTTCCATTGAAAAACTAACGCGGTTCCTCACAGAGCAGCATCTATACTGGATTCGCCGCATGGGCCATAGGATCTGGTTGCCTGTCCACAATAACGGCTTCCTCGAAAAAATCCCTTCTTGTGGTGTATATGATACTTTCTGGTCTGGGCGCTGGACAGGTGAGATTTCCGATAGAGTTTCAAGTAAGGGTTGTAATGAAACCGTTCTCTATATCCTAGACTCTGCAAACTACCACTGTTGCAGCTCAGGCGAGTGTCCCAAGACGGGATATGTCTGTAGTGACGGCTGTCAGAAACGTAAGTTGGTTCCCCAGCTTGAAAGGCTGTTAGCTGAGGCCGCATGATCAGTTCGTTAGGCTGTTAGGAGGAACATTGTCTCTGGCTATTGGATCGACGCTCATGTTGGTCATTTTGATTTTCAGACCCTTACCAACGAAACTAAATGTTTCTTCATCGCAGTAACAATTGCCTTAAGACTGATCTCAACTCCTTGAAGCTTTCCCAATCCACAATCACTGCCATCATCAACGATCCTTCCCTTCTCGGAGCTAGCACGCCAACATCCAAGCTTTCTGCGCTGGGATTGACGCCTTCGATGGCGAGCTACGTGCTCTCACATGGGTTCACGAGGGGCTTTCAATTGGTGTTCATTCTCAACGCGTTTCTGGCTGCCGTTGCAACGATCTCTAGCATCTTCATGATCAAGCATAAGGAGCTGACGAGAGGCGACGAGCAAAAGCTCAGAGAAGAAGCGATAGCTGCACTCGACGACAAGAAAGCAGAAAGTCCTTCCGAAAAAGTCTAAGTACGGAGCTTTGTCGATTGGTGAGACGGAAGTGGGTAGTAAGTGCTAGCTCTGATATTTGCCAACGTGCTAATCGATCCTCTATAGATTGTTAGATTATGCATAGTCCTTGTTATGGTTTCGTACATGCTTTTTAGTTTCTAACTTTCTATCATTTATAAAAGATGCATACTAGACGAATACTAGAACTTCTAGAAGATTCTTTGGAACTCAGGGGGAGTCCAAGATGGTCGTTCGCCTTTCAAAGGAATTATATATGAACACATGTAGCTGGTCTTCCACTGTATATACTACCAAGCATAGATTGGTTTTTGGATCGCTTCCGAACAGCATCTTACTGTGTGACGCTTGAGCTCGAAGATTGAAAGATTGATCAGGGCGTAGTGCTCCTAAATAGGCAACAATATCCCAGCTTTGTTGTCCTTTGTTGATAGAAACCCACCAATCATCGCGAGCCAACAAGGAACCTGCAACCTCGATGAATCGGGAAGGCTGCCATGTTGCATTCTGTCTTTCATCATATTTTCTCTGACCTCTTCAGCGGGCCCAGGGAACCAGCATGAGTACCATTAATGATTGATGTCATACACATGGTTATCGGCATACGAGCTTGTCTCGCGGTCGGGAGGGTGGAACCAACCAAGCAGATTACCCCAGGACTTCGTCCCAGCGACCTCGAGTTCGAATTCGAGCTGCCCCGCTGCTTCTTCGATGAGTATCGTCGACACGTTGATCACCGATCATCGGTGCATCGCCAATCGTGCAAGGTCGGTCTTGTCGGGGTGTTTCCATTCCTTGACCATGATGCGGGTGCAACGTATCGACGGCGTTACTCTGCCACAGCAAGAGGCGATGCTCTTTCTCCATCTCTCCCTTCTGCTCCTTTCACCCGCTCATTTTCTTGACACATCACTGTCAGGTCCCCTTATCCAACATGAATGTGCCGTTGTGACGGTTGAATGGCTTCGTGTTCGCACTTTCATGCAAAGGTGCGCAACGAAAACTACTGGTTGATGAAAATGCCATAAACACTACGTAGATAACCTGAATACACATAGGAATCCTATGCGAGATGACTTCTCGAGGACGACGACACTCCTTATTACACCTTGGCTAGACCTAACTGGGGCGTTTGCCCGTGTGACAGGATCCCCGTAGTCGATCAGCGTTCATATTCCAGGTGCGCTGACACAGGTTCTTCATCATTTTCATTTTGCCAACTATCACCGGAAACCTAAGG
>JBBPPA010000801.1:0-16959 GCA_038091735.1 Leccinum pellstonianum
AGATCGAGAAAGTGACATACTTGGCTCGCAGCAGATATTACAGACCAAGCGAGCAACGCATACGGATGAACCTGTGCCACGGTCAGATCATGAGAGCATTGAGACATTGGACATCCAAATACCTGCGCGATATCAGCCACGATCTTGTTGAACAGTTCAATTCTCCGCAACAGAGCGCCCCACGTATTATCGAACGTCTGTACTTCGCTCACGACCTTTGAGGCAACGTCGACTGCAGAGTTCAAAAAGCCAACGGCTGCGGGTTCAGAACCAAGTGCACCGCTAGTGATCGCTTCGGTCGCCTCGACGACAGCCTGTTCAGCTTGACGTTCGTCTGCTTTGGCACCCTCAACAACCAGGGAAAACCTGATGGTTAGATCAGAGCCATCGGAGGTATCATTCACGTTGGAAAGACGCTTCTCAAATACTTTGATCGACGAGATCGCATCAACAAAACGAGCAACAAGACATCGGTGTGATCGTACCTCCATCGGTGAGTTTTCCCAGCATGCTACCGATTGTATCACTGAGACTCCCGATCAGTTCATCCTTTCGTGGCATGCGGTGATTTCGGAAAACATTGACTACGAGGACAGAACGATCGTCACCATCACTGACAGAAGAACTTTAGTGCTCTGGCGTAAACAACAAAAATGGACGCACAGAAACAGATTATCATCCCAAGTAGTGAGGTTTTCTTTCTCTTTTGCTTTTGCTTTCTTCGTCAGTTGCGATACGGTATCGCCTACGGAAAACTTGACTTGAAATTGCCTCGAGAGCGGGAGTTTGCGCCGCCCAACTGTGCAAAGTTTGATGTCTGATGAAAAGACATGTCAATTTTTATTCCACAGGAATGTTTTGACGAACATACCTTTGATATTGATTGTTTTTGCCCTAGAAGTACTCTCAGCACGTTGCCCACACTGATGCCAAGGAACGAATATACATACGCGGTAGGATCCATGATTCTGAGTCCGCAGTGCTCTGTCTGAGTAGTATACGAACAGTGAGTGCAGTCTGAGGTGGGCGAAGGGACCTTCAAGTTGCAGCAACGAGGCAGAGCGCTTACTCGAGGCGATGAGTCCCCCTGGACCTGGATCCAGGTTCGCGACTCCGCGATAAGTCTCTAAGCCACGTGGGAAGCCGGGAGGGCTCGGTTCTCTAAAGCTTCAACTCGATACATAAAAATGTCGTTCCTCATAGGCTCACTCGCAGGAGCAGTCGCGACCGGCGGGGTAAGTCCGCGTTCCTCCCTTTCTCAAGTGGTCCCACTTGGTAAACGACGATCTCAAGGTGTACTATGGATTCTCCAACTTGATACAAACGAGGTACGTCGTTTCGAGAGAACACCGTCATATTGCTTCCTGACAAAACTGAACAGGACTGCACAACACCGCGACGAGTAAGTCGATTCGCCACTGGAGTGTGACTGACACTAAACACCTTGCCCGGGTCAGTCTACACACCCTCTCCGCCCGCCTCCTCGGCGCCGACACGACGATCCCGAGCCCCATACCAGCATCCGCACGCATCGTCGAGCGTCCGTTCGCGACGATGCTCCAGTCCCGCTGGAACGTGCACGTCGCCAACGTCTTTGGAACCGTCGGAGGGTGGGAGCGGAAGGCGTCCGAGTGGGCGCATGGGGTGTTGTATGGGGAGGCTTGGCCAGCTGAGTGGTCGTCACCAGCATCACCGACATCGTCTTCTTCGTCGCCAACGTCGTCAGCGTCGGCGGCGTCGTGAACCTCCGCTGTGTTGTTCTGCTCAATGTCCTATCTGGTTACACAGCGCACTACCCTTATGGTGGTGGTGTTTTACAAACATGACTTGTGGTCTACTAGCTAGCGAAACACTTTCCGAAATCCTAAACATCCGTCCTCATCCTTATACTGCACCGCTTATCGTACATCCTTCGAGGTGACGGCTCGCACTACCGTCCATAACCTGGATAACCCTGAGGGTTATAACGCTGCGGATTGAGAGGCGGCGGTATCACCTGGTTCCGCGTCGACAGTGTCTGCAAAGGAGCACCAGCCGTAGTGTTCGAAGGAGGCGGAGGAGACGAATATTGCATGGGAGCCGGTTGCGCAGGGAACACACTAGTAGGGTAACCCATCGCCGTCAACCGATCTAGATATGATGACTGCCTCGGGGGTACGGATGGTGGTGGTGATGGAGCCGATGCTTGGGGCGGCGTCGACAGTGTCTGCAAAGGAGCACCAGCCGTAGTGTTCGAAGGAGGCGGAGGAGACGAATATTGCAGGGAAGCCGGTAGCGCAGGGAACACACTAGTAGGGTAGTTAAACGACGTAGATTGGAACGGTTGCGAGTGTGGTGGTGGCCGATCTAGATATGATGACTGCCTCGGGGGTACGGATGGTGGAGGTGGAGCCGATGCTTGGGGCGGTACGGGAGAAGCACGTGACGAGCCAAACACCCCGAGACCAGCATAGGGACCTGGAGCTGGGCCCGTCGCAGCTGTCACGTAATTTGTACGCAGCAGTGGAGGTGGAGCCGATGCTTGGGGCGGTACGGGAGAAGTACGTGACGAGCCATACACCCCGAGACCAGCATAGGGACTTGGAGCTGGGCCCGTCGGAGCTGCCACGTAATTTGTACGCAGCACCGGAGGGTCATAAGAAAAACGTGAAAATTGAGCTTGACCTGCAGGCACGGGACTCGAATAGTTGGGAGGCTTTATTGGCGGCGACGAACGATTCATCCCGCCTTGCAAATTCATGGAAGCAAACGACGTCTCCATCGAAGGTGGCGAGCGGGGTTGTGGCGGAACGGGAGGCTTGCTGTCCATCGGTGGACGAGGTGGCTGCACAGCGGACAGCCGTTGTTGAACCGCTGCCTGTCCTGCTAACGTTTCCCGTTCCGTACGTCGCTCCGAAACAAAGGACTTTGCGTTGCGTGAAAGCGTTTTGCTCAGTTCCGTGAGTTGGACGTAGAACTGCAGTCCCTTTCTGTGCGCATATACCGTCCGTGAGCGAGCTATCTATCGAGTGAGGAAGTGATAGACCCACGTCAGTCCATCCCGCACTTCCATGTAACCATCCCGTGCACGCGAGATTCGTCGAACGGCGTCCTTTTTCCGTTTCTCCCGTTCTTCCCACTTCTTCGCGCCAGGTCCGCGTCCCGCAAGGTCACGAAGACTCTTCCACAGGCTCTGGATATCTTGCAATGCGATTTGTTGGTGGTGCACGGTGGCAGTCAACCGCTGCTGATAAGGCTTGAACTTTTCGAGTTCAGCAGCGAACAGAGTAGGTTCGACGCCGGTATTGCGACGGTTGAGAAGCAGAAGATGCGAAACGTCGTCCGCTTGTATCTGAATGCCGTGAGCAGAAAGAAGAGGGTACATCCAAAAGAGTGAACACTACCTTCTCCTTGAGGTCCTTGAGGACTTCGTTCCGTTCGTACGCAATCTTCTTTATCCTTCCGAGACGCTCTTCAATTTCGGTTGTATATTCTCCAATTCGAGCCCGCTCCTGCTCGTCGCGGGATTCCGAGCTGATTTCCAGGTCGAGCAGGTTCTCTGCACCACCAGTCCGTACGCTCGATCGAAAGAGCTCTTCTAGGTCAGACGAAAGCATCAGCGAAATATCGCCTTTCACGGCGTCCCAAATCGCGTAAACCTGCTGGTCAGAGGCCGAGGCCGCCTCGAGAGCGCTCAGATGAGACTTTAGATCTTGTCTCAGGGACTTGTTCAGCGACGCGGAGGGCTCCTGTGTCCACAAATGATCATACTTGACCCTCATGGTCTCACACTCGCGGGATTCGGCTTCCAATTCACGTGAGAGGGAGTCGAGCTCGGACTGGACGCCGTCTTTGAGGCGAGTCAGTTCGCGCATGAGTGCATCGACGCCTTCCTGGTCTTCCATGACGCCGATGTCTTCCCTCCAGCGCCGCACATCTAGCGGTATCTCGTCCTCGGCGCCGACACCTCCATCTGCCATGGCTTTAAACCGCCCGAGACCTTCCTGCACGCCCGTGGCCTCGAGTGCGCTGCGAACCTCGACCTCTGCACTCTCCGCACTCTCGACCTCCTTCCGAACGAGCTTTGCTTTCTCCTCCGAATACACGCTCGCACTCTCGTGCACGCTGAGGGGGATAAGCTTGATGAAGATGTCCTGTCCGATGACCTTTTGCACTTCGGGCGCACCGTAGACTTCTTCGATGGTAATGGGGGTAGCCACGGATGCCTTGTCGATGCCGGAGAGGGCGTCCGGCGAAGGAAGGACTGCGTTGTAGATGAGATCATTGTCGCGCTGAGCTTCGTTCTTGCGGTCGGTGCAGATCTGGAGATGGGATTTGGTGCGCTCGAGGATGGACGTTCCCGCGTCGGCCGGTAGAGTGGGGGACACGTGTGACCAAAGGGTGGAGAACGATTGGGCGGAACGGTGGCCCTCTTTGGCGAGGGTCTCTGCGAGGGTGAGCCGGACGAGGGAATCGCCATGATTTCCTGCCTTGTCGTCGACCTGGGCACGGTAGAACTGTGCGAGCGATCCGAACAGTTTGGACTTTATCTGCGTGTGGGGGGTGAGATGGAGAGCGACACGGCCGACTTGGAGCGGGGACGGACCTGTACGAGGGTTACCCAATTGCGATCGAAGACGCCCTTTCCCATGAAATCCTTGACTTCTTCGGAGAGGGACGAGTACATGGAGGCTGTTTGAGAGGCGATCTTCGAGACGAGAGTGCTTGCCTTTTTCTCCTCGATGCACTTTTCGAGAAAGACCTCGGTGGCTTGGGCAAGGATGAGGCCGACGAGGAACTTGATGACCTCGCGACTAAGGTCGGTCGAGGGTGCATGGAGAAAGTTGTCGTTGATGTAGGTGAGCATGCCTGCGCAGGTACGAAAGTAGTGAAAGGCGCGCTTGAGGCCCTCTGGATCGGACCTGTTCTGGGATGAGGCGATGGCGGAGTGGGTAGCTGCGATCTGGAAGAGGATGGAGGCCTTTTCGTATGCGATAGACGTTTGTGTTGTGAGTTTGTTGGTGAAGGCATCGTGCCATGCAAAGTTGACACGGATCTCGGAGAAGCGCAGCTCGAGGAGTTCGAGCTGGCCAAAGTACTTGTACAATAGATCTCGGGCTGTCAGCAGTCAGGGATGAACGGCGGGGCATAGAGACGAGAAACAGACCGGTGGTGTCGCTTCCAGCGCCCTTGACGGCGTCTTGTCTGCAGCGTTGGAGGGTTTGGTATTCCTGCGCATACGACTCTGGATTCTCTCCGTACGACTTTGCGATCAGACTGCGTATCGGCGACGTCCAGTCTACCTCGTCCGTGGTCTTTTTTGGTATCGAAACCATCGGTGACTGGTGCGACGACATGGCGGGCAACGACGACGACGTCGGGTGTTGATTCCTGTTTTAGTACTTCCAACTCAACCATGTCATCTTCGAGCGAAAACATTGTCACTCAAAAAGTGCGCACTTTCTACTTTTTTTTTGTTCGCGTTTAACGCTCACCCGAACGACAGTATGACCGCTGTCGTACGTTGTGCTTTCTCCTCTCCTCGCCGTCCAACCTCTGACCCGACCACCAAGTGGCCGACTTTCTCGTCAAAACGTACGCTTCTCTCTCGCAACTCCTTTTCTTTGTGCATTAACCCTTCCGTTAGCGGCGTAGGCTTTGGCGTCGGTGTCGTCGCCTCCGTCATCCTCTTCCGAAGTGCGTCGCGTCCGACTCCCCATCTCTATTCACTCACACAACCCACCACGCAGGACGCACATGGCCCATAGCACTCTCGTCCGGGTTCGGCATGGGCGCAGCCTACGCCGACTGCGACCGTTCCTTCAACCCCGCCCGCGTACCCGGCACCCGCATCATCACGTCGACATCGACGTCGACGCCCACACCCACACCCACGCCTTCAGAGGAAACAAAGTAGACAGACCCTCGTTTTGCGAGCGCATAGACATGCTGTACTGCATTTTATATAAACGCATACGTAGAGTTCCCTTTCACCCGTCTCATGAGCCCGCCTCGGCCGTCCCGAGTTGTTCCGTTCTTGGACCCGACACGCCTTGAACATCTTCACGTGCTTCACGCGGAGGTAGTGTTCTCTGTGGCTTTCCGTGCACGAGCCGTTCATACAAGACGTCTATCGCCGCTATTAGACATTGTGCTACGCGCTGCTGTCGGACGAACGCACATGCAGTGGCACCGATGATGGGTACTGTGACGATGACGGTGCGCAATCTTTGAGCTTGTGGGTGTAATTTTGGAGCCATGGTGAACCTTGTGGGAATACGTGGGAATGTAATGTCCGCTCGTAAACTCTTGAAGTACTTACTTACTAGTCCGTTGTTCTTTTTTTGTTTTGTTGGACAAGCGTGATTATTGCGTAGCAACTGACAAGAGTCCTACACAATACGCTAAAGCGGAGGCCACAGGCAACTCTGGTGCGAGGAAAAATGCTCTTACTCACGCCCTGCATACGCGGGGTGTGGGGCTCTGTACCCGGTGTCCCCGGTCTCGTCAGGGGGCCTTGGTAGCTTGATACCCACTGAAACCCCGAGGTTTGTTGGCCAGTCTGGTGGTAGGGAGGTGTTGTTTCGGAGTATCCCTCATAACGCATACCCAGGATAACACATACTCCCTCATAAGCCATGAGTTTTTGGATTTCCGAGCTGCTTTTTGACGCCCTACGGTCTCTCCAATAACCCATAACCCATACTCCCTTATAATCTATACCTTTTGAGCTGTCCCGACAGGTATGCGTTATGAGGGAGTCGACTGTAGTACTTAGAGACTTATCGGTTCAGTCTCAGACTGATTCTCACGGAGTCGCGAACCTGGATCCAGGTCCAGGGACTCATCGCCTCGAGTAAGCGCTCTGCCTCGTTGCTGCAACTTGAAGGTCCCTTCGCCCACCTACCACCTCAGACTGCACTCACTGCTCGTATACTACTAACCAGACTCAGACAGAGCACTGCGAACTCAGAATCATGGATCCTACCGCGTATGTATATTCGTTCCTTGGCATCAGTGTGGGCAACGTGCTGAGAGTACTTCTAGGGCAAAAACAATCAATATCAAAGGTGTGCTCGTTAAAACATTCTGTGGAATAAACATTGACATGTCTTTTCATCAGACATCAAACTTTGCACAGTTGGGCGGCGCAAACTCCCGCTCTCGAGGCAATTTCAAGTCAAGTTTTCCGTAGGCGATACCGTATCGCAACCGACGAAGAAAGCAAAAGCAAAAGAGAAAGAAAACCTCACTACTTGGGATGATAATCTGTTTCTGTGCGTCCATTTTTGTTGTTTACGCCAGAGAACTCAAGTTGTTCTGTAAGTGATGGCGACGATCGTTCTGTCCTCGTAGTCAATGTTTTCCGAAATCACCGCATGCCACGAAAGGATGAACTGATCGGGAGTCTCAGTGATACAATCGGTAGCATGCTGGGAAAACTTACCGATGGAGGTACGATCACACCGATATCTTGTTACTCGCTTTGTTGATGCGATACCGTCGATCAAAGTATTCGAGAAGCGTCTTTCCAACGTGAATGATACCTCCGATGGCTCTGATCTAACCATCAAGTTTGCCCTGGTTGTTGAGGGTGCCAAAGCAGACGAACGTCAAGCTGAACAGGCTGTCGCCGAGGCGACCGAAGCAATTACTAGCGGTGCACTTGGTTCTGAACCCGCAGCCGTTGGCTTTTTGAACTCTGCGGTCGACGTTGCCTCAAAGGTCCTGAGCGAAGTACAGACATTCGATAATACGTGGGGCGCTCTGTTGCGGAGAATTGAACTGTTCAACAAGATCGTGGCTGATATCGCGCAGGTATTTGGATGTCCAATGTCTCAATGCTCTCATGATCTGACCGTGACACAGGTTCATCCGTATGCGTCGCTCGCTTGGTCTGTTATATCTGCTGCGAGCCAAGTATGTCACTTTCTCGATCTTTTTGCTGTTGTTGATCACTCAACGGTGTTGCACCCAGGTACTGGTAGACCAGAAAAATCGCGACGAGCGAGTCATTCGCTTGGCGGGCACGATGAGGGACGTCTTCAACTTCGTCGACGACGCAGAACCGTTGAAGGCGATCAAGGCCCACATTAAGACTATCACGCTTCTCGTACAGCAAGTGACCGAGTGCGGCTACTTCATCACCGAATATGCCAAGCAGAGAAACTTTTGTTAGTCTCATTGAATCCGCGTTGCTTGTTTCTGATATCCGTGTCCAGGGATTAGGACGGCGAAATACAAATTCTCTGATATAGACGCAATGATCAAGGACTACGAGACCAGGCTGGGGGAACTCAAGACTGCATTCACGGAGGGTGTGGTTGTGCAAACGGGTGTTACTGTCGTTCGTATGATGAATATTGTGGAGCATACAGGTGAGCGTGAGCTCTTTGGACTGCCGGGGGATTGTTTGCTGACCTGGAATACAGCGGAGTTGATGGACCTGAACGACATGCCCTACGCGTTCGGTGCTAGATATCTGCGAGAAAAAGGATGTCTTCCCGGGACGCGCGAGTCCTTGCTCCGCGACATTTGTGATATTCTCAACAATCCCGACAAGGATGCCCCACGAGTGTGCTTGCTTACCGGCGTGGCTGGGTCGGGCAAGTCCGCGGTGGCTCATTCGATCGCTCGGCTTTACGACGGGCAAAAACGACTGGGCTCATCCTATTGCTTCTCCAGCACTGACGTCGCGAGGCGTAATCCACAAAATCTGTTCAGCACCGTTGCACGTGACCTCTCTGATCACGACCCACAATACAAGTCAGCGCTTTGGAATATCGTCAAAGATGATCGAGCGCTTCGCACCTCGATATCGCCTGCTGAGCAGGTCGAACGACTCATCATCGAACCTTGCGATCATCTCGATCCTATCGGGCCGCTGGTGGTCGTCATCGACGCCCTCGATGAAAGTGGTGTTCGAGCCAATCGTGCACAGCTGCTGAAAGCTATCTCTAAGCAAATTTCCGAGGACGCTCTTCCGACCAACCTCCGATTCCTGATCACCACTCGACCTGAAAGCGACATTCTCTCCGCCTTCTCATCGGATTTACCTCTGGTCCATAAACGAATGGGAGACGTCTCCGAGGAGGTTGTCGATGAAGACATCCAGAAATTTATCCTCCATTCGCTTCATCTGTATCCTGAACTCGAAGCTAGTTGGCCTGAGCGAGAGTGGTGTCGACTGCTTGTCCAGCATTCACAGCATCTCTTTCAGTGGGCTTCCACTGCTTGTGCATTCGTTCAAGGGGAGGGTGCAATCGGAATTGGACCGTCGACACGGCTGAAGATACTCTTGAAACACGACAAGGATACCGTGATTCGCCCTCTGGACGAGCTATACCATACCATTCTAAGCCAACTCTTTACATTAGGCAAAGCTCAACAGTGCTTTCGAGAGGTTATGGCCATCATACTGGCCTTGAAGGAGCCACTTTCGTTAACATCCCTTTCTTCACTCTTCGAACAATGCGACGAGTGGAATATTCGGGACATCATCAAACCTATGGGTTCATTGCTAGATGGAGTGCTTGATGAAGAGAAGCCTATCCGACCACTCCACACATCATTCCATGACTTCTTGCTGGATGGAGAGCACACTTCGGCTTTTCATGTCGTTATCGAAGCCCACCATTCTGTTCGTCTTGGCCAAGCATTGGTTGCATGCATGCGAAAGATGCTTCGGTTTAACATGTGTCATCTCATGGACTCTCGACAACGAAACTCGGATATCCCTGATCTACCAAGTCGAGTGAAGAAGGCCATTCCACCTCAATTGGTATACTCTTGCCAATACTGGATTGTCCACCTGCAGCACAACTCTACTCCTGATCAAGACCTGTTGGATGAGATCACAGATTTCTTCAAGAATTTCTTTTGCTACTGGATTGAAGCCATCAGTCTGCTCTCAGTCTCCTCAACAATGGTGTTTATCATGTCTGCCAGAGAGACCTGCAGCATTCTGAGAAAATGGGCCAAGGTAGGATTGACCATTATAATATGTGATGAACGCTAAACATGATGTTCATAGAACCATGAAATTGCCAAATTAGCATCAGAGGCATCTCAGTTCATCCAAGTATTTGCTCCTGTCATCAAAGAATCCACCTGTCATCTCTATCTGTCAGCAATGCCTCAAACCCCTTCCAATTCTCCACTTTGTGCACTCTGGTCTGATCACCTGCTTGCATCATTCAACTGTGAATGTCCCTTGAATTGGCCAGCTCAGGTGCATATCATGGAAGGACACACAGATGAAGTTTCTTCTGTTGCTTATTCTCCTGATGGGACCCTTATTGTCTCTGGCTCCAAAGACAAAACTGTCAGGGTTTGGAATGCAACAATTGGCCAGCTTGTGTCAGGTCCATTTGAAGGACACTCTTGTGGTGTTGACTTGGTTGGCTTTTCATCTGATGGCACTGAAATTATCTCTCGTGGTGGGGATGAGATCAGGGTATGGAGTGTTAGCACTGGTCAGCTTGTGGCAGGCCCATTTGAGGGACTCAGAGATGTATTCTCCAGTCGTCACTATGAAGCATGCAGACTACTATTCTTGAGCACAAGGGATGACCATTCACCTGATGGAACCCAAATTGTCTCTGGCTCCTGGGAAGGCACTGGCACTATCGAGGTTCGGAATGCAAGCAGTGGTCAGCTTATGGCAGGTCCATTTGAAGGGCACACAGACTCTGTCACATGTGTTGTCTATTCACCTGATGGAACCAAGATTGTCTCTTGCTCTGATGACTGCACAATTAAGGTCTGGGATGCAATCAGTTGTCAGCTTGTGGCAGGTTCATTTGTAGGACACAGTGGTGGAATCAAGTGTGTTGTCTATTCTCCTGATGGAACACAAATTGTCTCTGGCTCTGAGGACAAGACTGTTAGAGTTTGGAATGCAAACAGTGGTCTCTCTGCAGCAGATGCATCCCAAAATCAAGAATTCTCTTCTATTGCCCATTCACCTGATGGAACCTGCATTGCCTATGGATTTCAAGCCAATACCATTGGGATCTGGAGTGTAGTCAGTGGTCAGCTTGTGGCAGGTCCATTCCAGGGACACACTCAAAAGGTCTCATCTCTTGCCTATTCACCTGATGGGACCCAAATTGCTTCTGGCTCATTTGATAAGACTGTTAGGGTTTGGAATGTGAGCAATGGTCAGCTTGTGGCAGGCCCATTCCAAGGACACAGTGGAAGAATCTGGTCTGTTACCTATTCACCTGATGGAACCAAAATTGCCTCAGGTGGAGATGACAACACTGTTATGGTCTGGGATGTAGCCAGTGGTCAGCTTGTGTTAGGGCCATTCCAACTTCACACTTGGTGGGTTTGGTCTGTTGTCTATTCTCCTGATGGAGCCCAAATTGCCTTTGGCTCTTTGGATGGTACCATCAGTGTTTGGGATGCAAACAGTGGTCAGCTTCTGTTAGTTCTGTCCCAGGATGGGGAAGATGAAGATGAGGAGGAGGAGAATGTGGACCTGCCAAGAAACTGCATCCGTTCTGTTGTCTATTCACCTGATGGAACTCAAATTGCTGCTGGCTCAGATGACATGGTTGTCAGGGTTTGGAATGCAATCAGTGGTCAGCTTATAGCAGGTCCATTCCAAGGGCACACAGACAGAATCCTGTCTACTATTGCCTATTCACCTGATGGGTCTCACATTGTCTCTGGCTCAGATGATAGGACCATTAGAGTTTGGGATGCAATTAGTGGTCAGCTTGTGGCAGGCCCATTCCAGGGACACAGAAAGAGAATCCTGTCTGTTGTCTATTCAGCTGATGGGACCCAAATTATCTCAGCTGCAAGAGATTTGGCTGTCAAAGTATGGAATGTACAAGATCTTTTCTCACTTGGGGATGTATATGAACAGGATGGTTGGATTCAATCTTCCACTGGTTGCTGCTTTGGTTGGATTGCACCTTGGAATAGGGATTCACATTATTCTTCTGACTTCATACTTATACCTGCTCATAAAGTGCATCAACTTCAGGCTGATATATGTGGAGAGTCCTGGGAATCTTGTTGGAAGTGATTATTTCGAATTTTCAGAATGATCCTCGATTTTAGACTCAGAGTCTGGCCTTCTTCATGTGCTTTATGCCTGCCTTTTGCTACTCCTTGTGTATATATCTCCTTTGCTTGCTGAGTAATCGATATTGAGCACTTTAGCCTATCAGTAAACATTCCAAAGTCTGGTTCCCCAATTATTCTAGAGACTGATTATCCTCATTCCAAAATCCGCCACAGCATGTGGAAATTGTGGCCCAGGACAACACATGAACATCATTGAGGTCGGAATCTCAAGCCGGTGTGCAAGCGCTGCTACTGTCTGTGGATTGAAGTTCCCTTGAACAAGCATCTGTGAGAAGGTCCTCAATTAGTTGGGACATGCCAGCGATGTTTTACAATGACGAGCCACACCAAATTGATCGTGATCTGCGGAAAAGCCTCGTCCAAGACTGTATCCGAGGAACAGTGAGCACTCTCCAACCCCCATGAGCATATGCAAGCTATGACGCACTCTTTGCATTGGCTTCCATTTCCGATGGCACCGTCTCTTCATAAAAGTGGACCAACTTCAAACACGACGTCTCCTCGTTGTGCCGCACGTACAAGATCATGTTGAAAAGCTGATTGATCTGGTCCAATCGTCTTGCTCGTGAGCTCGGGCCCCGTTAATCGCATCTGCACTCGACGTACCTCGTCCGTCTTCACCAACAGACACACTTCTTGTCTCTTGAGCCTTTTCATCGCGTAAATCAACGTACCTCCCCAGTCCTGCGTGGACTTGAGTCGGTGCAACAGAGGCACCTGATCATACGTCCAATAAGCCCAGCGCAGAATCGCGACCTTGTTATCCGTAACCGAAAAGAACAAAAACAGGACGAGAAAATAGAGTGCAAACCAACTAGTAGGTGGAAGCGTCAACCGTCGGTACCCGACTTGAATCCAAAGCAAGAAACGACATACCCAGCGATGGTCGGATCGATGGCAATATTGCCCGCAAACACGGTTACCGCTATAACGCCGGCACCGATCACGCTGCCCAACGAGCATCGCGAGAGGCGCGGGAGACGAGGTCGCGAGAAACGCAGCAGCAAAAGTGAGACAGGAAAGAGCGTCATCACGGCAAGCCACACGACCGAAAACCTGTAACAGGTTATCAGTTGCATGAACGCAAGATCCGCCGTATCGGCCAACTCACATTTTGGAAACAACGATCAGATTCGCACCGGTGCTAGCGTAGATCGCACCACTAAATAGAACGAAAGATATAATTGCAACATAAAGAGCCCCCGTCCATGGCATAGGGGCCAAGAACACGCGAGGTAGCACCTGGTCATGGGCCAGCTCAGCAAAGAGTTCACAAGCGCTGGTTATGCCTGCCGTACGAGGCGTCAGCGCATGCAAAAAGTAAGAATCTAGGGAAAGTTCGACTCGCCAGTAAGAACTCCTGCACAAAGAACGACCACAGCATCAGTGACCACCCAGATCCGTAACCAGCGTCCAGCGACCTAGTAAAAAGCTCGTTGTCGATTCCTAAGACCACGAACAAAAACCAATCAAACCTTTTGCGCCAGCAGACTAAGTACGTTTTCTTGTGTCTGCAGTGTCAACGGAAGCATCGCTAGCACGAACAGCATCATGACAGGATTTACGATCATCGCCGAAATATGGAGGTTGCGGAGGACCTTTGGATAGATGCCTCGTTTCATCTTGGCTGCATAAGCAGGAGCACCTACCACGAGCGTTCAAAACGATGTTCTCGTTCGCAGATTTCACGTACATTCAAACCCAGTCAAGCCTAACATGCCGATGCACACGCCGTCGAAGACCTGTTTCAGAACGGACGCGGGTGAGGACAGTCCAGCCTGACCCGCCACCCAGTTTTCTCGCAGGAGATGACTTCCACCAGATGCCCACGCAACGATGGACGCGATCGCGAGGACGAGCATCGTGAGAAGCTGTGCGCATGCAGTAGGTTAAATTAGTCTGTCTTGACACAATACTCGAACCTTTTGCCACGCACGTGAAATGCAAGTACGCCACTCGCGATTCTTGCACTCTCCCTCAGCCCCATCAGACTGACGGCAGCGAACAAAAGAAACACTAGCAAAGCTCCGACATAGAGCGGAAAGGGCAAGGTAACCTCTCCGGCGAGATACGAGCTCGCGGTCGCAGCCGACACGACGGCAGTTGCAGAGAAATCTAGGAGAAGCAGCGCCGCGCCCACGAGTGCGACGGCCTTTGTTGACCCGTTCAATCTGTTACACCGAAAGTCATGCTTCCCGGTCGGCGTTTTCGGCGGCGAGTAGGAGCCAAATCACTCACAGATAGGTGTATGGTGCCCCGCTTATTGGCAAAGCTGACCCCAGCTCCTCCATGATGGGGCGCCAGAAAAATAGTGTCAAGGTAGCCGCAAACATGGAAATCGGCGAGCTTTCGATTTGCGGAGAAACAACCGTCAGTCACCAGTGGCCACAAAATGATAGCTCACGACGCCAAACGACTCACTATACACCAGAGATGGCGAATACGCTAGGGATCGTGTAGAATACGCCACCCAGTATATCGTTTGCAGCGAGTGCGCTGGCCGTAAACTGACCCAACACTCGCTGATTCTGCAACTGAGCCAGCGCATCATGACCATGTGAGAGATCGTCGCGAGAAAGGGCGATCCTGAAAATGGAGCCCCACCCGGCGAACTCAAAGTCATCGCTCAGGTTCAAAAAGCGAGAAGGAACGGCTTTGAGCTTGCGTTCTCCTGACGTGCGCGTTCGCTGACGGCGGAGGACGATGTCGAATTGTGCTTCGGTTTCCGAGTCGTCTGAGGACGCGGAAGTGGGTGGTAGTGTCGCGCTCGTACGCGAGCTCGAGATCGCAGTGCCTTTGCTGTCACGTTAACGAACCTTGAGACGGATAAGTTTTACCAAAAGGCGCACCGTTTTGCGTGTGGTAAGGGAGGAGTCCAACGCCACTGTCCACCATGGTTATGGTTGTCGTGGTCCAGGATCCAAGTGGGTCACTTGAAACCTTAGCTCACCGTGACATTGCAAAAAGTGTCAACCATCATAAAGACAATATTGCCGGCGACAACTTCTTCAAGTTACTGTACTTCCAATCCCGGATCCCGGTAAACAATTCTGATTCCGGGTCCCTTCAGGCTGCCACTCACCAATTGACAATGTCATTGATCATCATCATACATAATGTCTCTCCGCAACCCACGGCTCAATTCCAATAGACTCCGAACATTAGGCGCCTACAGACTACCAGATTTGAAGCAACTCGGCGACCCACTCGGCATTGGAGAGGACTTAGTGTTGCAGTGATCTCGACGGATAGTTATTATTCCATCATACGTATCTCCTGGTGACTCGGTGACTTGACGCAGACTACCATTACCTCTATAATTGCAAGCGAGAACTCTACGACACAGTAAAAGAAAAAGCATCGACCAGATCTTGCTGGAGCGTAATAAGTAACCAAGTTCAAAGGAGGTGGGATAGAGAGAAGAAGAAGAGACAAAGAGTATAGATATATACAAGAGACCGACGATCACATTCACAATGTGTAGCATGTCGCGTGGCAACGACGTTATTCGGAACGTCCTGTCTACATCGAGGTTCGGGATACGTTCCAATTGGACGCCTACTAGATAAAATTAGGTTTTCATCTATCCCATAAACAACGTGCATCTGCGAACCATCAGCCGTTGTATGCAGATTACCCTGCAGGAGATACTTTGACCGGCCCCCAGGCGTAAGCAGGAGATTGTTATGCAGCTGTGCCGGAAGATTGGCTACTTTCAAACCTGCAATGTGAGCATGATGCATGTAGACGAAAAAATATAGGATCACTCACGTTGGCTATGTAGAGCTGCCCAGATGCAATGAGAACGAGTCAGTCGTTGTGTTCGGCGGCACGCAACGCTGTTTCACATGTATATCCACCAGCTGATATGAACGTCCTCTTTTCGCCGCCTTCTCCGGCGTTCCGCAGAGTCATTGTCTGCCACTGGGGCTTCGACTTGGTCTGCGATCCAGGATCTTCATGTCTAAAAAAGAACACGGGATTGAGCAATATATTGAGCGGACCAGAGCAAGAACCTCGCCTTGGAAAGTGCTCCAGTGTGCATTCCAACTCGGTCTTCTCCAACGACCTCCCTTGTTTGAAGTTTCATCTCCATCTGACCGAGTGATTCTCATTCAACACCGATCGAAGGAACTGCATCCGTTTGCAGCGTGATCTCGACCCCATCGAATCCAGCACGGTGTACAGCATCGGTGACCTAGACGAAACAATTCTCAAATGGGTAAGGAGTGCATCATACGGATAGAGTGCGTACCTGTGTAAAATGCCTGGGACATGGTTAAATCCTCTTATATCATGAGAGATAAACATGGTTAAGAGTGCCGGGCGCAGAGGTACATACGCTGGGAGAAGTAGGACGTCGGTGGTCAAGCTTAGTCAGCTTAGACTTTCTCCAGTGATTGACCACCATCCGATAGTAACATGGTGAAAAACTATCAGAGGTGAGTCTGCTAACTAGCATTAATTGCAACTTGAACGGCAGTAAGTTGCATGACCCCATCGCCTGAACTGACAGTCTTCTCTTCAGCAATGCATACTCAGACCCTTATCGCAACCATCCGTCGTCCGGACGAGGCGTGGGCACCGTGACTTTGTGGCAGTACGTCCATCCGTCCGTTCTCAGTACTACCCCTCACTGCAGAAATTTCCTTCTCCCTTGTTCAAATCCTCCCCTTTGCTCTGTCTTTGTTTGTGATTTTCCTATAGGCCCCCGACCGAGGCCGTCCCTTTACTCCCGGGAAGATCCGAGTATAGAGGGACGACCACGGCCCGTGTGCGCCGTCTTGGCGGCCTCCTGGCCTTCTTGGTCTTCTTGTTCGCGGCATATAACACAGGAACGCACCTCCTGTACTGCCCGCCGGACCCATCTACACGCGA
>JBBPPA010000802.1:0-16939 GCA_038091735.1 Leccinum pellstonianum
TAAAATTCTCGAGGACATCGAGCAGCGGAACAAGCTGTGTTCGGAACATCGTGCTTGACTCGAGCGGGATCATCGAGGGTCAAGGAGCCAAGATACCATCTTCGGCGTACATTTCCATGACCTGGGCGTCGCAAACGACACCGTTTGCTCTGGAGAATCAGGCCTACCTCTATCTCTGTGTCCTGCTCACCAGGATTGATTCGGTCGCCGTTGTTGACCAAGAGTTGGATGATAGCCAGGGCTGAGACTCCTTAGTTGTGTTTGGTCGTTTTCTTGCGCGAACAGACGTGTCTTGGAGTCAACCACAAATCGCAAACTCCTACCTCTTTGGAACCCAGGGAGAGGAACGTCGTGTTAGGGCCCGTCCAGCAGCCCTCCGTTTCGTTCATTTACTAGTCCGTTGCGTTTTGTTTTGAGAAGACATAGCTTGTGCACTGAACGGAGTGGTTGAGGATAGGGAGGGAGTGGGAATGGGTGGCGCTGGACCGAGACTCAGAGGTCGAGGTTGGGAGTGGGACGTGGGACGTGCTCAACAAAGAGGGAGAGGACGTGGGAGTGGGAAAGGACGAGGAAGAGAGTGGGAGTGGGAGTGGGAGCGAGTCCGTTGGGACGCGCTGAACGGAGAGGGAGGGGACGGAGACGGGGAGGTGTGTGTGTGTGTGTGTGTGTGTGAGGACAAGTTGAGAACGCCGAGGGTGTGTTGAAGGCAGGGGAGAGGGTGTGCGTGCGCGTCCTAACGGACGCGCTGAATGGAGAGGGGGTGAGGTGAGGGTGTCCCAACGGACGCGCTGACGGAGTGGGAGAGGGCGAGGGAGAGGGAGAGGGCAAAGAACTGGGAATAGGAGATCTGAGGGCATGACCAGGGTGCGTGTGCGCCCATTCGCGATACGCTGGGTGGGAGAGGCGGAGAGTGAGGGTGAGGGTGTGTGTGCGTGCGTTCTAACCGGGAGAATCGAGGAGGGCGCGTCGGCGATGCATCGATGAGGAGCGAGTCGTCGCCACACTAAGTATTAATGTTCTCGCTGGGAGAAGTCCAACCGAGGTCACGTGCGTCGTGATACCACCGGCGTCACGGTATGTTCCGAGTCTGTATTAGGAAGAGACTAGATTTTATCATAGGGTGTCATACTTATGATCACAATTATCACGACTGCCATATTGGCATTGAAGGAAATCTATCTTCGTTTGTTGCAATCCATTGTTGTACTATCATACTAGAAAACTCACTGTCTAATTTGGAACGTGTAGGTGCTTCGCAACTTGCAAGTATTGCAGTCGATTGCTCGGCGGAATGCACTTAACACAGTTGGCCTCAACATGCTCTTCGTTTGCTCTTCCGAGTCGCCTTACAAGTCCCTCGCGTACACGCACAAGAAACGACACAACAGGATATCATAGATTTGATAATCCGGTAATTTGTGGTCCATTCCGCATTAGTCACTTATCTGCACAGTACAATATTAGCATTGCACACATATTTGTCTACCAAGGTTTTCATTATCTGCCACGTGTCTTTGCTCCCTTGGAGTCGGGGACTTGGCGCAAGTGCGCCCTTCGCTATAATTGATCGTCAGGATCACACTTCCCTCACGGACGTGCTGCGCTGAGTAATCACTCGCTTTCTTGGCGATTGTGTAGGGTAGACCGTACTAGTCGTCCAGATGGGTTCGAGACTTCGAGTCGCCATACCGCGATCGCACTACCAGCTTCGTTTCCACCGAGCCCAAACGATCTATCAAGTTTTACGCAACTGAGACACAGACATCGAGTCAAAGAAAAAATATGTATGGCAGTGCTTGACCGAAAGCTCGAGGATGGTTGGTCCGACACTGTTCGTGACCATGATCGTATTGTTGTTCTAGGCGGCGACGGCAAGGATGAGCCGGTCTCCCTCGTGCCAGGCAGTCAAATTTTGCCTGTCGCCCTCGTTCTCATCGACTGTAATGTAGCCCTGCATTCAAAGTTGGAGTCAGCAGCGAGTCAAACACAATTCAATATTAGCAACCTCTTCATCGACGACTGCAGCCGCTGCATTGGCGAGGTCCCAATTATCGAAATCCTATGAAAAATATGGTTTGATCGGCGCTGGCACGATATTGAATGGCTAAGATTGGAAAGCCCCGATTGGTGGCAGATGAAATGCACCCTTAACAACACCAGGAATTAAAGATACAACATGCGAGAACCTGTTGGTTCTTTACATCCGGTCAATGAACGCACGAGAACTGATTCCGAGAACTATACACACCTAGATCCCAAACCCAAGGCAAAAATACCAGTCAGGTCACCACCCTGATCAGGGTACTCGTTCGGGCCAGAAACGGGCGATGCAGCATCGCTCCCGACCACAAGACCTCCTTGTCTGAAGAGGCGGGAATGCACGGTAACGTGGACATAGTGGTGAGGGAAAGAGATGAGCGTAAGCCATATCTTGTCTGGCCTGGAAGCATCAGCTGCTCCGGTACTGCTTACATTTCAGATACAACATCAAAGCTGTCTTCACACTGCTTTCCCTAGGACTCTGTACTCGTGAGGATGATACGGAGAAAACATCCAACGCGGATGTCTCCCTGGGAGGAGCAAGCGTGAGTTGCGTAGTAGCCAGTTGCTCAGACGTGTGTTGCGCTTGAGTGACGACTTGACTGATATCCCGTCGCGCAGAGGCAAGCGCTATTTCGCTCTATTCGCCAGTGAACATTGTGAGCATACGGATGACCCCCTGCATACCTGCACCCTAAACCCACCCCAGAAACGCCCGAGTTGGCCAATAACCTGCGAAACCTCTTCGTTGAGGCTCTGCTCTTGTTGTCTTTCGCTGGTGGAGGGCGGAGTGCTGGTACCCGTACCCGTTATGCTTATTCCTGGACCCTCTCTTTTTGGGTATGCCTTGCTGTACGAGATCTATCAAGTAAGAAGGTGTGCGTACGGGTGTCCGTCTGAATGTGAGTTGCGACCCACCCACGGCGACTGTATCGGAGTAGGCGATGTCTTGGCTTATGGCTTGAAGTTATTTTTTCGTGAATGCGTTTGCGTTTACTTCGTCGGTGCAGAACCCAACTGACCTTGTAAGTGTATTACAAGCATTCCAAGTCCTGGAAGAATATAAGCGGGAGAGTACAGAAAAGCGAGGAGAAATAGGAAATCTGAACGGGGAACAAATTCTGGTAGAAATCAGTAGCCAGATCAAGCATTACTTGACGAGAGAGCTCACCTCCCCGCCACGTATAATGATGTACCGCGAACATATTAGATACGTACCTTGATTCGACCAACAACTGCAACAAAGTTTGGTCAGCGGCGAGCGCCATGCATGGCATTCGAGTAGCAGACGCACTTCTCAAGTAACCTTCCTCATCAATGATAACTTCGTCACCAGTATGCATCCACACGACGGATTCGTCTTCGGCATCTGGACGCATGACGTTTTTCGTCTGCTCGTCGTCTTCCCAATACCTGCCAGACTCGATAAAACCGCAGAAAACCAGTAACAGACAACCCACACTTTCTGTAGCAGGTAGCCTGTGACACACAATTCACCAGGTGTGCCAACAGGAACGATCTTTCCTTCTCCATCCACAATCTTTGCTCTCACGTGAGGCTGCACCTTGCCCACCGTTTCCACGCGTTTGACGATTGGATCCGCAGGTATGGACTGGAAAGAAACTGGACTGCGGAACCACGTTAGACAGTCTCCGACCGTTTTCTCACTCAATCCCACCTCGTCTCCGCTATTCGCCACGAATTAGCTAACACGACAGGAGCTCATGTTTCGAAACGCACTCATGCCATACGCGACGTTTAAGTCCACCAAGTTCACCTTCTCGATCAGCTGGCGCATCAGATCTATAGGTATCGGTGATACAGTAGCAATGCCAGTCCTGTTTCGTCACTCTGACATCAGTCTTTTCCGCTATAGCTCCGCGTTTGACCTACCGCAGTCGACTAAATTTGAGTTTCCCTCCTGCTTGTTGCCGCCGTTGCACCTCGGCCACCACTCCAAGGAAATGTGTGGGTACACCGTGCAACGCAGTACACCGCTCCTGCATCGACGATGGCTTCCGGATCGAACATATCGGAGGGATAAACGACGCAGGCGCCGTGCGACCACGCGGCCAAGTTTCCCAGTACGAGACGTGCAGGACGCACGAGAGTCCGATGTATGAAGGACGATGGAGCGCATAGTAGAATACTCATCAAAACAATGGAACAAAGGTGGAACGTTACCTATACACCGTATATCGTGTCAACGTCACACATGTACTCGTTAGAGATGACACTCACAGAGAACGTCATCGGGATTGAACCGCATACAGCGACCATTCCCGAGACCATTATTCAAAATATTGAGATGCGTCAACTAACGCATGTCGCCAGTCATCAACTATGAGCATACAGTGCCAGAAAAGGACGCACGGAAGCAGCCTTGGAAGCACCCGTCGTTCCACTGCAACGACAAAAGTTACAATCCGCAACGAACCAAAACTCGAAGAACGAACCTCGTGAACTGCAAGTTGATAACGTCGTCCGCACACTCATGCACGCGTCGTTGTTCCGCCCCGTCTTCCCTCCACACGAGCATCTCCCGCCAATCGACAATGCACCGGGTATCCGCTGTCTCTGTCTCGTACGTGCTCCGATCCGCCATGTTGTCCACGACGACTAACACCGAACATCTCCCGGGACGGAGTTCCGCAAATCCGGGAACGCGTCGGACAGCATGTGCACATATCGCGAGCTCCGGAGACGTGGGACTGCGAAAAGGTGGGACACGCCCGCTACGTTGAGGGTGTTCACCTGCGAGTCGCGGTACGGCGCTGAAATCCCAGGCAAGGTGCGTGCCGACATTTAAATTGGCCGAAGGAGGACCACCGTGCATCCTCGGTCGCTCCTGTCTGCATACCAGAGCAGGTCTCTCCGCGTGCTTTGCGAGGATCTCGTCCCTGAAGTGAACCGAGAGCGTTCGGCGTTCTAGCGGAGGATGTTTCGGTCCCTCAAAGAACGAAAGAGGGAGCGAGCGACATGGTTGAAGATATCTGCGAGGTAGACGAGCAACGCGAGCACCAATCAGCGCTGTCCCGGGTCGCAGGTTCATGGTACGCCCGAAAGGGCCCACGGCGCTACCGTGTTTGCAGTTCTTCTCATGCACAAGAAACGTAATAGCGCACAACATGGAATCTTCTATTCGGTACAATACACTTCCAAAAAATATAAATGCAATAGTGGTGCAAGTGCACGATAACTTAGTATAGAAAGATCTATGCATTCGGTGCAGGTGCCCTGCGAGCCCACTTCCTGTGAAAGATCCTCGCACTCAACCAGCAACTTTGTGCTTGCATTCCTGCACACGAAAAGGTCGTAATAAAAGTAACAGTCAATGTGTAACAGATGTGAGTGTCCAGTATTGTCGTGATGAACAACACTATTGCTTGGATTCGGAATATGGTGGTAAAGATGACGTAGATGACGAATGTGAAAGGGGATTGCGCGAATGTTGTTCTCACATGGGCGGGCGGGACAGAATACTAGGGGTTGCAGGTCGAGAGGAGAGCGGAGTGTTTGCCTGGGAGCGGTTGTGCACCAGATGCGCGCGGACGAGGTGACCAGCCGCAAGAGCACTAAGGAGGGACAACTCTCCAGTCATGACCGACGCAGCAATGATACGAGCGAGGCGTTGGGCATTCGCACCAGGTTCCGTTAGGTGGGGACCCTTGACTCCGAGCATCTTCAATACTGAATTCTGGGGAGCTAGAACGGTGCCACCTGCGACAGTACCGACTTCAATGCAAGGCATGGTGACAGTCATCAAAAGATCCTCTCCGTCATTCGTCCTGTTCAAGTCCTAGTGAGCGTCACGCGATACATTCGAATAAAAGTCACGTACGGCTCCATAAGGGTCATGCAATTTGAGCTCTCCACGTTCTGGGCGGGATCCTGTCCAGTCGCGAGGAAAATCGCAGTACGGATGTTCGCTGCGTGTGCATTGAAGCCACCGACTGAACCAGCCATGGCGCTGCCGACGAGGTTCTTCTTCAAATCCAGGTTGCAGAATACCTCCACTGTGGTCTTCAGAACGATCTTCACCACCTTGCCGGGAATAACAGCCTCGGCAACAATGCTCTTTCCACGACCTTCGATCCAGTTGATGGCGGCAGGCTTCTTGTCCGTGCAATAGTTGCCAGAGAGAGCGAGGGTGACCATCTCACGGAAGTGCTGCTGCATCACTTCGAGGGCCTTCTCCGTACCCTTCGAGATCATATTCATACCCATGGTATCACCAGTCTTCGTCGCAAAGCGGACGAAGAGCGTCCGTCCAGCCATAGCAGTCTTGAGTCTCTGCAGCTTGGCGAACCGCGATGTCGACTCGAATGCCTCCCTGATGGTCTCGTATCCTTCGTCGGAGTCCACCCACTCTTTTGCCTCGGCAGCCATCACAATTGACGGGAAGTCGGTAGCAGGACCGCGAGTCATACCGTCGTGACACCTCCACGTGCCTTGCAACCACGAGATGTGGATGCAACCAGGGTAGCCATCGGAATGTGTACTTGCTTCCCGTAAATAGTCAGAGGCCCAGCGATGCCATGCCGAGTGGAATGGGTATGTATCCAACGACGTTTTCGCAACATGCATCAAAAACGCGAGTAAAGTCGTAGTTCGCCAGAACTCTCTAGGTTTTCGTAGAGGTCGCCCGAGCTAACATTAATTAGCAGATGAAGAAACCTGGATGCAGATAACTCACAAATCAAGGCCCTCCGAATCACTACAGCACGCTCGTAATCACCAAGGACCTTCTCCTGCGCGTAAGCATCAATCTTGCCGTCTCGTGCAAGAAGAATAATCTCCTCATCGTTCAACGTGGACAATGATATTTGAACTGGTCGAGGTCCATTTTCGAAAATATCGATGCATTCCTGCAAGGAACGCACGGGAAGATTGATGCGTGGTCTTTGGTGACAAGCGGGGTAATTTGGGCGCGAAGCTTCATATCCAGAAGGAGAGCGGGTACACCATTGGACTCGCCGGAAGTGGGGATAGCTATGGGCGCGAGAATAGGCTTAGAATCAAGGGGAGTCGACGGCATAGTTTCAGGTGAGTTGGTAGTTCCGGAGTCAGGTCTCGACCTAGGAGGACCTACTGCAAACGCAGGTTTGCGGTGTATAGCGGTGGCCTTCACTGGAGGTGTCTCCACCTTTTTCATTCATGTCCCTACCCCTGTTGACGGGACCAACGGATCTAAACCGAACATTTTGCGGTTGTAGCCCTCTGATAGCTTCCTCCGCTATACCTTTGAGAAGGTAACCGTTCAGAACCATACTGGCGGCGAGGACATTTCGAGATGATGGGGTCGCCAACAAGGTTGGTCCAGCCAGACATAAAGTTATCGATAATCTCGCTGGATCTGAAGAGTGCACGGGGGTGTGCCGGGCTGGGAGGAATGGCGTTGGTGTGCAAGGGAGGAGCAACTTTGACAAGCACGTCCACGGGAGACATAGTGGCATCCAAAGGATTGAGCGCCGCGATGGTGTCAAGTGCGCTAGCAACAGCACGGGACATTATATCGACTTTGTCGGATTCGAGCCGATAACCACCCAGAGCCTGGACAGAACTTCTCGAATCAGGGCGAGTGAGTGAAGCTGGAGCCAAAGTGGTCGTGAAGTTGAGGATATGCAATGTTAGGAAGGAGACAATCGGAGGCATTCTGTGAGGGTATAGAAACTAAACAAGGAGGCCAGACATACCAAAAGAAGCTTAAGTCGTGCAACTGGGTTCTGGCCTTCGCGTCTGCTGGGGGGCTGTGCGTGTCCCTCAGCATGGAACCCTTGGTGCCAAGCAGAGAAGTCGAAAGCTTTTGGCGGAGACTACTAGGTTCCGCTGGTTGAGAAGATGATGGTCGGATCAGTGCGCTGACGGTGCCTTCAGCCGTAACGTTTGTAGAACTCCGGGATCTAGTCAACACGCGCGCAGATCGGATCCTGCGGACCTGGGTACATAGTTGATGTCAGTAACAGCGACCCTAACTCGAATGTGGGGTAATACCCAAATCGAGTGAAGAAATAAACCCACCTCGACCATAATCGTCAGGATTGCCGCGTAGAAGGTGCCAAACACGAAGCAATCGAGTACTAAAGACAGCGCTGCGAGGGCGCAAAACTCCTTGAGACCACCAACTTTACTTCTAGCGCCCAAAAGAAGGGCTACGATCTCCAATCCATAGTCGCGAAGAATGTGATTTCCACTTGCGTGCATCGCATCAAAGACAACCTCTCCAGCTGGCTTCATCTGGCCTCTCCAGCGACCCTCCTTGACAGGGGTCGTGAGATCAGGATGATTGAAAACGGCTTTCGCGAACCGAAGTTGCTTATCGAACCCGACCGTGCAGACCAGGAAGGGGAGAGCTTACGACAAGCTGATCGGATCCAGATGAATCTCGAAGTAATACGACAGCGGAAGGGCAAGCATGAAAGAGAGAACAGACGACGAAAGGATTGGCAGTAGAGAGCCAGAAGTTAGAACCCAGTGCTCTCGATGCCAAGAACAAGCGAATAAATGACGCATGCATCAAGATGTAACCGGCAAGGGCGAGAAGAATGTCCAGAGAATCGGCTTTCTGGAATTCGGCAAGTACTTCAGTCGATGCGATACTTCACCATTAGAGAAACTAACCTTTACTAGTTCCCAGAAGCGCATGGTGAGGGTGCTGGCAGCGTAAGCGATCCACTTGCTACTCTTCATTTCACCAATGCTTTCGTCAGCGCGACTCTGTATCTGATATTTGACCCGAACGAATCCGCGGGAAAAGAAAGTTTAGCCTTTAGGGCGTTGGCAAATTCGTCCTGGGCATCTGGCAAGAGAGTGACAGTCTGTTTCCCCGAAGCTTGGCTTGATACATCCGTGAAGCAGGCGTCTTTAGCGGTCGCGTGGAAGCAGAGAGCGGAGTAAGTCTCTCCGGAGAGGGTAACAAACACGTTCGAAATATAATGTGTCAAGTTGTCAATGGATGAAACATGGTTCGCCCTGTTCAATGACTTCGACATGGCCTAACCATTCGCGATGTCAGCGTTTTGTAGAAGGCGTGGTGGCGAATGCGTACCGTATCCATATCTGTTGTCACCGTCCGTCTTCCTCGTGCTCGTCGCGCCGTCTCCCGTCTCCCGTCTCCCGTCTCCCTCGTCCTCACGTCGTCTCGTCGACGACAACGTTGCGCGTGTGTCGCTGTCGATGACGTTGCGGGTGAGGGAGTCGTTGTCGCGTTGACGTCGACGTTGTGAGAGGGTGCGTGCTGTCGTCGTTGTTGAGGTCGCGGGTGAGGCCGGTAAGGGTGCGTGTGTCCCAGTGCGTGAGTCGTCGTCGTCGTCGTCGCGTCACGCATGACCCGCGAGTGAACCCGCGCACGGGTACGGATCAGCGCTCATATACCCGTGCGATTCCCCAGTCGAGACGGACCATCGAGATCGAGATTCCACCGAAGTAATTGCCTGAGTCAAAGGGGATGTCACCTGACATGGTCATCTAATAATATGGACATTAGCAAATGAACTAGGATGGATGGCCGAGTTGCAAACCAATCGGATTGGATGACTTTGAAGATCGTTCCAGCGTGCGACTCGAAACTTGGTGTAAAAATGTCTTTCCCGTCATCATGAATTCGACGGCATTTAGATGGTATGGCGTACTGCGGGCACCGTTGAAGGGCGTTCCACTTCGGCGTTCGCGTTCGATTTCATGGGCAATTTCTCTCTCTTGTGCTTCATCCATACCGACATTGCGCAGCTTTAAGATGTCGAGTTTGACGCAGTGCTGCCGAAGATCTGGAGAAGCTGACAAGAATAGGCTAGAGTTGTTGTGCGGCGCATAGAGGTCCTCCGACTTCTGGCTGAATCTAATTGTTCAACAGTTCCTTCAAGGTCATTTGGCCTTCAAACAGCATATCGATCCATGTGGTTCATCCTTGTTGAGCCCAATGAGGTGCCGGTTGCCGGATGTCGTCGCACGTCCGGATGGCCCATACTATCTATCATATCGACCAGTCTAGGGGCCCTTCTCGGCCACGCAACACATACGCCTGTCGAACTCGAGAGGTGCGAAGAATATGACTAAATGACCATACCCGAACTCCCGTATCCGCATGCCGCCTACGAGCCAGCGACATTAACATTTAGATCCACGGCATGAGAAGTACATATGACACACCTTGAATCAGACGATCTTTGGCCACAGCGCGACGGCAGCACGGAATCCAATAGGAATCTTGATGTTAGCAACACGAGTATGAGTATCATCGAGGTACAAGACGCATTGGTTTAGTAATTGCTGTGCAAACGGAAACGAACATTGCAGAGGCTGTGTGCCGCGGCAGAAGCATCCGGCTTTATGTATACCCAAGCTTCCGCTGGTTCGCAATTTTGAAGATCCAGCCTATCTGAGTATCGACATTCAAAAGGACACAAATCGCGGGATGCTGTGTAGTCAAGATCTTGAGGGATTCGTGTGTGCTTCGTCGCTCGCCGTTATCGCGGGTTACACCATCACATCCATTGTTCATCCGGACTCCCTGGAGATTGTCGAAGTGTAGGTGAAGTAGTCTTCGAACCTGTCGGACTCGAGTGCCGTCGACGCCAAGGTAACGAGGTACCTCTTCCAATGGTCAGAGAGTACGATGAGCAAGTGAGGCACGAGAAATAGGAATGGAATATATAGAGTGACGCGTGGCCATATGTGACCCGACTGCTCGAGAGCTTGAGAGTGACATCTTCTGTTGAATGAAAGAGCTCCGGGGTCGACATCAAACATGCTTCGGCAAATAGCGGCGGGCCGACAGATATTGAGTCTTCATCCCCAACACTCCCGTTAGCTTTTTCGATAGTTCCTGAATCCACGAAAAAAAAATGCTGGGCACGATGTAAAGAAACGTAGTCGCTTGAAGGGAGTCAGGTCCATAGGAGACGATATGGCAGAGCAAGAGGGAAATGGCCAGTTGGCCTGGCGTCCCAAACGAGGCTCTCAAGCGCTTCCAACAGCGCATGGTCGGAGGGTTGCTGGAGTTCTGGATGCCACTCCTAGTGCGTATCTGACAGCGGTCCAACTTAGCAGCGGTTGTCGCGAGAATCGTGTGACCGTAACGAGCAAAACGACTCGGAGGAGTGGAAGGAAAAATCGGAAAGACTAGTACGCCAGGGTTTGACACGACAAGGGGGGAAGGGGGGAAGAGAAGGTGGGTGGAACATGAGCATGCGGGACGTTTTTGAGGCGGTTGTGCTTTGCGAAGGGCCTCGGCTGGGCCACTGGATGTTGTTGCTAGCGTGGAGTGAAGATCAAAGTTGTAGACAGTGTTACAACAGGGTCTGCGTCCGCCGCCGCCATGTAGCTGTTCAAATTGAGTTGACAGCCAGTCAATCAGTAATATTTGTTGAAAGATCAACAACTAGAGCACTTACCTAGCCAATCTACACCCGCACGGGGGGCGGGTTACTCGAGGCGTGGCGCGAGGGCATTGGCCGGATTCTTTCGCGTCACTGGCAATGGGAAAATTTCCGACATGAGTGTCTATAATCAGACCATGTTATTATCTGTTCACACAAAGATCAACGACTAGTAGAGCACTGTGTGTCCATTAAACATTTCAACTGAAGCTCTGGCCATGTACTAGTTAAGGTAATACAAATCAAAGAATCAAAGAAATATAGTCAGAATTCGTAAAAGTCGTTGCCATCTAGCGAATCACCCTCTGATTCAAATATCGCATTTCGCAACAATTCAGATTCAGATTCACCGGAATCGGATGTCTGAGCTACATCTGATTCTTCCCCGTCCTGCATGAAGTCTTGAATGTTTTCGGAATTACAATCGTCGGACACGGAATCAGAAGCCAGACGGTCGACTGTACGAGCTGGTTTCGAAGCATCATTATAATCTTGCATGCTAGCATCATCGTCTGAGTTATTGTTGGGTTCAGGCATGGGTGCGTGTGTGTAGACGTGTCCGACGGCAAGCCCCCAATGGTATCGCATCATCATGTCACGATCCGCAAATCTCGGGAAGAATTAGCTAACATTGATTCAATTGTGAACGTACATACCGATTGATGTAATATATTTTCCAGTCTTTGGAGTCACGAGCATTGCAAGTGTTTTCTACACCGTCAGGATGCAGTCTTCCATCAGCGAATGAAGGAATAAGGTGACAGCACCGCAGCACATCAGCGGGATCAACAAAACCAAATGCGTCATCCCGATCCATCGGCACAAATCTTGCCCTGTCAAGGGCAGTATGCTTCCAACCAGACTTTTGGTCTAGTAATTCGAACCAGCGTACCCAAAGAAAATCTTGTCTCCGTGATTGGTAGTCCGTGGTTCCAGGACCGACATATATCACATTTGCATGATATATGCCGAGAACGCGGGCATAGCAAAAAGGGTGCTTCTCTGAGACCTCTCTGTCAGCTAACAGCATGATATCCTGATGCTCTGTTCGGGGATTGATCGAGTCGGTCTCCCTCCGTAGATCGTAAGTCGTAAAATTGATCCGGAATAGAGGGTGCCTGTAGATTCGGTCGCCTTTAAGTATGACGTGACTGAGCAAAGTCAGAGCAGATTGATCTGAATATTCCATGGAATTGAGTCCAGATGGCTCCCGAGCATGCGTATTTAAGACGTGAGAAGGGCTTGTACCATGGGCTTGTGCATGTAGGTCACGGATGCGAGGCAATAGATGTAATTTCAACCTTTGAACAAAACTCTGAAGACGAGTGTTTGTCAATATTCGAAATCTCGGTATCATCTCGACATCGAAAGTGTGAGCACTTCTCACCTTCGCAGCAGGGTCACCCAAATTCTTCTGCATGAATCGAGTGATGTCTTCAGGCATATTCTGAGATTTTCCAATGACATAGTGGGCTTCTGGCATATTAGGAGTCGGATCCTCTCGCCAGAGAGTTTCTCTTCTGGCACGGATGCGACGAATGCGAGCTTGACGACGCTCGATGGACGCAAGCTGTGAGGTGAACACTTTTTTACTCGTCCTTGTGAAGCGGCTTTTGCTCGTGCGGTGCTCGAGCTCTCCCTGTGAAGACGGAAGTCCTAATAAGTTCAATGACGATCAAGATATACCAACAGAAAATATCATACGGCCTGTGTGGAAAAGGAATCTGTTGTTCCATACGATTTGATTTGGGAAACGTAATCACCGAGTGCGTGAAGTTTATATGTGCGCAGATTCAGCACTTTTGAACGACGTCCGGTTGTTGTGCCCGGAGCTGCTACGTTATTCTGAGTGAATGACCCGCCTTTCGAACGAGCTTTATGTCGCATACGAGACTCTGCTTCACGCCGAAGCTCTTTCGTGGAGAATGTAGAGCATGTCTCATCAGTGAAATTGCGAAGTTTGTGACCCAGATCTCGCGTGACTTCTTCCAAGATGGAGAGCGTTTCATCAGTATGCATTCGCAATTTGGCAAGACCGTGCCAATGGGCAAGGATAAATAACATCTTGATGATTTGACCATTATGTGGTTCAGGAAGGAGTCCCGTAAAGACGGGAATTGCACACTGTATATGCGGTCAGGTAAGACAACAGTTGTGAGTCCATCAACAATATCACTCGCCTGCAGAAGGTCTTCAAAATCGCGTGCAGCCAGTTGTTTCAATTCAGACATGTTTCGCCGAAAGCGCCGTATTGTATCACGACCAAAGGTGGGCACCTGTCTATAACTGTTGTGATACTTGAGTCCCTCTCCTCTCTAGATCACGGATGAACCGAACAAAAATCTCACCGCTGGTCAAGGGTAGCAAGGAGGTTCCCTTTAATACTATCCAGTATTCTCAGCAGGTGGATGAATATCGCTTTCCACACCCCGAGCTCGAACTCGTGTAGTAGATCAATCACCAACATAAGAAAGAAATCAAATTGTAGGGCACAAAGCCTCGTGGAAAAGGCATTCTGCACAAGATGTCAGTACTCATCATGTACCATCATGCGACACACCAGCGTACCTCTGTTGGTACCAACGATTCGTCCTTGAGAAGTCTCTCGACCTGCACAGCATCTACCACGTACTGTCCTTCATAGATGAACTCTCGTGCGGCAGTAATTTTTTCTTGCCGCTCAGCTGTGTCCTTGCGCATAAACGATTGACGCCGTAGCATATCTGTTTCTGTCGCTACCAACGGTATCTGGTCTTTGGAGACGAGACATCGCGGGCAGGGACAATTACCAAGATTGCGTATGTTTGCAATGAGGACTCTACATCAGGATTCAGTAAAAACACTCGACTCCGAAGGGGCAACCTAAAATCAGGTCATGAAATCATTTACTTACTTTTCAGGATAATCGGCTGAATAGGTAAAGATGCGAGGAAACAAGCGTCTGGTACATCCGTCAGCACATAAAAGTACGAAACCATGTTGATAGGCCATGATAAAGTCGTCGTCAAGAAGCACTCGCCACTGGGAATGGAACAATTCCCTGTGACAATGTGTGTAGAAGGAACTATTGGGTGGGTAACTTCCCGAGTTCTCTAACACGAAGTCTTTGAATTCATCAGGTACCTACAGCATATAGCAGTCAGTGATCTGCTGAGTTTTCGGAGGAATACACCTACTGCCTGAAAGTACGCCACATGGGAGCAAAGGTTTGCAGATGGCTGACATCTTTCGTACTTCGAATCGTTCCCGAAGTAGACGTAAAGGGGCCACAACTTTACATTGCCAAAGGTTGTGAGTTGTGTTGCGTCCGACCAAAACATAAGGGCAACCACCCGCCGAGGTAAGTTGCATCCTGGTTCCGGAGGAGATTCCTGCAGCGCTTGATGGGCCTCAAGAAATGCCGCGGAAGTAAATAGCTCCCCATAGACCCTGGTCTCTCTCTCCTTGTGGGCAGGGCGCCAGCGCAATTCATAGGGTTCGAATCTAAAATTTTTGGAAAGGGAACGATCAAGTAGGCGTTCACGAATTATAGACAGGAGGGTACGGTAGAAGAAATTGTCGACAACATAATCATGTGGTCCAGGATTCCGAGCTCGTCGAGGGAAAGGAACGGAAATCGTTGCATGACCTCTTATCCACCCTGCATCATGGTCCAACCAATCTTCTTCCGCATCGCTCTGGGGACGATTGTCAGACGCATTCAAGACTCCCAAGTAACGGTCTAGTCCCGTCCAATTCGTAGATCGGATATCGTCTGGCTGGAACTTTGTGCTCCCGATGATGGACACTAGTTCCCTGAAGCTAGACCGTGATTTTTGTGGCCCGTGATTCCAATACCAGTTACCCAAGAGCAGGGAGCTCTCATTGGGATAAGGGTGGAAGGGATTGGAGAGGCTTGCCCCTTCACCATGCTGGAGACTTGGCGAATCCTCATTCGAAGGATCTTCGGGATCGAGGAGCGGAACGGAGTCTTTGTCGTAGACGCGGAATAGGCCAAAACTATTTGCTTGTGACTTGAATGTTGCTCGAGGGCACGCCCTTTGCGGTACTGAGGATGATGGGACTACGACAGTCGGTGACGTTGTCGTCTCGACTACAACACTTGGGGGAGGTAATGGCATAGGTGGTTCAGGCAGAATATCCCTGAATCGTTTTGGTAGCCGTCTATTTTCCCGGCGAACTCTTCGCACGGACAAAGGCAAATCACCAATGTCCGCTGGTGGTAGATCCGAACCAGCGGTGGTGTCAGAGGGATGACCAAACTACAAAAACGAATGAAGATCTATGTCAGCCGCTCTTGCACTCGTGAAGCATTCCAAGTGTAATACACTTACCTGGCCAGCCTCCTGGAGTCGGTGTGAACTGGAACTTGCTCTCTGGTTTGGATCTTTGAGCAAGGTTATACCGTTCTCATGAGACTCGGAAGTGGACACTGTGGACTGAGTTACTCCTTCATCTACATCAACTTGAAGTCGCCGAGGCCTCTTGTTCTGGAAAATTTCTTTGACAACAGCGAGAGCATCAGAAAGGCGCTTCTTGCCTCTCTGACAATTCCTGTTGTGCTTCGTGAATGCTGCGATATCTGAGAAAGAGCGTCCGCATATGCACACTTGAGCAAATTCTGGTGACATGGTGATTGAAAAAAGAATAATTACCAATCGGAATCCAAGTCTTCGTTACGTCACAGGACAGACAAGTTGTCCGAGACTCCGAGTCGTCGGGACTGTCACAGCCTATGATATGCGGCGGCGTGTCAGAAACTGACGGACCAGTGGTCCAGTCGGACTGTAGAAACACCGATCCGTTCGACCGTCTCATTCAACCAACCAAAGTGCTTCTGTGGTACATTACATGAGTTCAGGGACATCGGACACCGCCGCTACATCGTAGGGACCAGTGGACCAGCTCCCGGATTGCCAGATATGCGAAGATATGGTCACCCGACGAAACAAATCATGTTGTTCTGATCTATCCCTGTCCCGGGCCGGTGAGGTTCTGCCTGATGAACTCAGAAGGACAACCTGTCGCCAGAGCGGGGTGATATCATTTCCTCGAACACCTCGAGTTGAACGCCTCGAACCACGAAATTACTTTGTGGCTAATATGTGGAAAAGATACGTGGTGTCAGAAATTATACTATACTATATATATATCGATAATGATAGTAACACACTTACAGTCACCCATCCATCGCTCGGCCGCACATCCGGCCGATGATGTGTCCACGTGTCGGTAGTGTACGTCCAACCGTCTAAGTGGTAGGTCGATCGACGAACGAGGTTCGGTTGGGTCACAATGATGACAACGGACGGAGAGTTAGCAAGGAGTGGACGCAGAGAGAGCGTCAAGATACGTGCCTTCATCCGCACCTACGCAAACGCTCGTGGAAGGAGTAGCGTCTTCCACGGCCCATGCAGCATTCAGATCGGGTCGCCAACCTTCCGTCTCCACAAAATCCCATCCAGGGGAAAGCGAGAACGTGAGGTTGCTGCTGTGCAAATGGATGTGAGTATCTCGGTGCA